>CM031239.1:648161123-648441099 GCA_018340775.1 Taxus wallichiana var. yunnanensis | reverse complement strand
GTAAACTTTTGAGTGCCGCAATGTGCAATTATCGGATCACGTTGAGCAAACATAAGAGGACCGCCGCATCAAAGGGGGAAAACTTCGTTCCTCGCCATAAGAACGAAAGGTCGATTGTCCCGGTGGAGGAAATCTTCCGTAAGGAGGAGTTGAATGACCCCTAAGAGGTAAATCTGCAATCGGGGATGTGGAAATGCCTCTTCTTCTTCTCTTTGAGGAAAACGATTATCTAGTCCTATGCTAACATTTTCATGGGGTTTTAGGGAAAGAGTTTTACGTAAATGAAACTATACTAGGGATGGTGATGCACCGAATAAAGGGTGTCTTCAGATTTAGAAGGGTTAATTTGAAGAGGGTGTGTGCACCACAGTCAACTTCACCTACCGCAACTTAGAGAGGGTACATGATACCACAAAGCTAAGAGACACGCGCCTTTGTTAAACTTTATCGACCGAGAAATATACCAGCTTCCCAAAGAAGAAGGATGAACTCAAGAAGGGTGAACAGACACCACAACTCAACCGCATGCAATACTTCACCACTCGATAAGCACGTAACTCCAAGAACCTCGCAATAGAAACTTAAACTTGCACAAAGGTACCCGCAAGTATGAGAAAGGCACAAAGAAGCATAAAGGATGAAAGGACCGAGATTAGTCACAAAACACACACTTTTATTGCTTCAATAACATGCACAATGCATCATACATTCGTAAGAGGCAATAGTTGCCATTACCTTGAAGAGGAGGCTTGAAAGTTCTCTCAACACACAAGAACAACTTGCAGAAGAGAGAGGACCTTGAAAAGTATACACTCTTGCGCCGAGATATCTAACTCGTCCAACTTGTCCGAACTGCTGGAACCCTTTGAAATGAGCTTCCAACTTACATTTATAGAAGAATATGTGAGAAAGAAGAGGAAATGGTCATAATTACATTCCTAAATCAAGGCCCATGATGTATTTATCATAGCTTAGTCAACTACCCGAGAAGGTTCCATCATGGGTCATTAATCGCCTCGATGACCAAGTCTTCTCAATTAATTAAAAGAATATTTAAATAAAATATTTAAATAATAATAATAAATATTATTATTAAAATATTTAAATAAAAATATTAATTTAATTAACATAATGTCGGGACCCCCGCTGACCCGCTTGACTTGAAGAGGAGGGGGTCCATGTGGATAGAGTCTCGCACAAATCTCAACTTCGGTGAGCTTCAATCCTCTAACTCGTGTTGCAATCGATTTTGAACCCCACACTAACTCTTTCCTCGCTTTGCAATCGCGCTCTTTTGCATTGAGTCCTCCGAATGGTGGGCTATCAAACTTGATTCTTATCATTTTGCTCTGTTAACTCGAGGCCATTCTGAATTACCAAGCCACCTATATGCATCGTGAACATGAAGCTTTAAGCTCGAAATTGAAAGCCTCTACAAATACATTAAACTTCGACACCCGTGAGCTTATTCTTTATCTTGACTTGGTACCAACGTTTCCACAATATGAAAAGTTTGACTCTAAATCATACTTAGTGGATTTGACCCATGATACATTGCTTGTACTCACAGAGGTTAAACAATTTAATGAATTTAAATTATTTCACTCCTGCATGTTGCGCCATTTAGAAATGATTTTCAAGCTATGAAAATTGTTAGGGATCACGTTACGTGGCCCTGTCAACACTCAATCGATTGATTTCTCTGTGATAACTCTAGTTTGACAGATAGAGTTATTTCTTCTTGTTTTGGACCACATATTCACATGCATTCCACGTTCAAACTCCATGAAACAACACCACGAGCTCTTCAACTGATTCGACCTGGCTTTGTATCTGCGGGAAATATTAAGATTTGTTCGATCATGTTCACATTTTCACGCCTCTAAGAATGGTTTTACCACAATGCTCACGGTTCTTCCTTATCATATAACACTTGTAGTAAGAATGTTTAGCTTTGCCATAATAAGCGCAATTGTACCCTCCAAACAATGAGAAAATGCCATTACCAATAAAGACCTAATGCTGCCATGATGATGACACAGGCTCATGCCCATAACATGTCGATAGACATCCTTGAGACTGAATTTTGGCCAAAGAGCCCTTCGGTATTTTGGCAGTGCATTCTGCAATCTCGGCTCCAATCAATAATTATGCCACTATTGGGATTATGGCATAGGTAGCCGTGAGCTACACAATATACTCATTTTTCCAGAAACTAAAAAGATCCTTCATGTTACAATTTGCAACACATAACAGAAGCCCTTCAAAAATACATCAACAACTCAGCCAAGGACCTTGGAAAATGTACAGTAACAACCATATGAATTCTTCCTTAGTCGTGGATCAAAGCTAATAGAAATAAAGCTAGATAAAACTAGCTTGAAACTACAAGATAATCGTCCATTGTTTAAAAACAAGCTTCTCTCAACTCGTAAAAGAATATTTTTATTGTCTCGATTGACGACATAATGGAAGGGTATAAATATTGCCTCTCGCTTCTCGGATTTTCTCAAGAGACCATTTACGAGTAACAAGGATATAGCATGCAAAACAAATTGACTGGGTATTTTCGAGTTGACCTTCACATTCAATTCGCTTTCTAGGAGAAAACAATGCCGAGCAATATGAATCGCTTCATTCTCGCACGTTTAAACCTTCATCTCCCGACTTCATGGAAATGTTATGAAGCTTTGAATGTCGTGACTCCAATCTATCATACACGGCAAAGTGAATGTTTGTTTCGCAATCGCTCACTGGAAGCGCTGAAAACGGCTTCGATCAGATTGCACACGCCCTCGCTCAGGCGTGAGAGTTTCTCGCGACCATCGAATGTTCAGAACTGTACAGAGGATGAGGAGAAGCATGCTGGCAAAGGCGAACTGAACAGGTCGACATCTGTTTGCTTGTGAAAGCGTATTCCTGGAAATGCAGGTCTGCAATAGTTTAAGATATCTATATGAATTTATAGGGGTGTTGTGTGTGGTACGCAGAATGTGCAGAGCCTCCTTCAAACAACCTTCTGTACATAACGCTGTGAGATTGAGATTGAAAGTGGATGGTATTGGCACTGGCATTGCATTGCAGCGTGGGAAATGACAATGAACCACTGTAAGCATCCTCAGAAGTGGTAATATGACTGAGTTCTGAACCTTTCGACTGCTCATTATTCACCTCCACATTGAACGGGTCTTCGTTACATTGATCTTCCCCAACCAATTTGCCTATTTACTCGGTCCTTGACTGAGCTTTACTTGTTGAGTCCTTACACATGCACCAGATGGCTTAGCCGATAATCCATCTATCTTCATGAGCACGTTCTCGTTTACCATTCCAACGTGTTTTGACCCACTTGATGACTCGCCTGGTATTCCGGAAATAAACTAGAATTCTTCTCTACGTGGAAAACTCACGACGGCTTGTCATTGCAAAGTTTCCACTTGGCGGTGCTGTTCCGAACCTCCCCCGCGCGGAGTGAACAGCTTGGAATGCCATCTACTTATTTCCCATTGGCACTGGTCGCCCGAATCTCTGCATAACGGCTTGGCCACACCAATCCACGGCCCCGCCCATTTTTCGCACAAGCGCAAACTCGGCAATTTGACCCGATTTCTCCACTCCACGGAAGTCTGACCATGGCTTTCCATCCCAAAATTTCCCATTGGCATTGCTTGCATTATTTCCCACGTCCTTGGCAAGATGAAACTCGGGACCCCCTTTACGTGAAAACCTGGTGTTGGCTGTCCGCTGCAAATTTTCCACCATGGAAATCGGGATGAAGATATCCTATGTGGGGAAATACTGATTTGGCCTGCCATCATCAAATTTATGACCTTGGCAATATACTGAAATATTTCCCATGTGGGAATCTTACAATGGCTTGCCATCATCAAAGTCCAACCCGACAAAAGGGATGAAATTCTCCCAAGCCAATGCCTTAGCACGGATTCGAACCCCAACTTTTCCTTCTCGACTTACAATCGAACCAAACAAAACTCTGGATGCTCACGACCTTGTCAGGCTCGACTGAGTGAGCCAATGCTACCACGTCTGAGCTCCATCCTCAACTGATCGATTCTTTTCCATTGGCCAGGCTATACACGAATGTTCAGGTGATCGGGGTGGTCAGGTGTTCGTTGCATTTCATGAAATAGTTTGAATGCATGTATAGGATGTCCATGCCTTCTCGTAAGCTACAATTACCATATTCCATGAGAAGAGATCTGGATCACCATGCAAATAAGACTTTACGAGCATCCATCAAACTTTCACACTTGTCATACATGTAGATAAGTTTATTTGGTAATAGCGTGAGTCTTCCAAATGTGTGTCCCCTATTATTGATGTGAGAGTGGATTTGCTTGGCCTCCGCAAGGGCTTTCTTAGTAATGCAAGCCTGTAGTAGATGAAGATATGTTAAAGAATTTACAGATGGATTATGTGTTGTAAGAAGAACGTGTACTGCCTCCTTCAAGCGACCCTCTCCATAGAGTGCTACGAGATTTTAATTGAGATGTATTTGGTTGCTTGGTTGCAAGCATTTTTTTTTTCAAACACTACCAGATGACCTCATCGTCATATCTGCATAATCTCATATCATCTTGGTCAAACAAGATAATTTTCCCAAGTGGTTGGTCGAGCACTGCCTTAGTGGATTAAACCTGGCCTCATGTTAACTTAGCTTTCCTTGACTCGGCCTTCAGATATTTTTGCATCGATCTCCACCGGATCCTCAGACAGCCTTTCATTCGCAATTTTCAACGAGCTATATTTTGCATTAACAAGACCATCGTCGAGCTCTTACAACTGAGAGTCTCTACTGAGATGATTTCCGAGATGACTATCAATTTGACACCGGATTCTCTATCAACTCGACCCCGAACTCTTCACTGAGTCGAGATCAACTGGGTGCCTTTCGATGCTAGGTGATCTCTTCATATGCAATTTAGGAATTATTTTTAATTATCAGCATTTCGATAATAACCGAAGGTGGGTTCCTCGGACTATTATTTTATTTTGAACGTGATAGACCCGTTGTCCAATCTTGCCAAAAAATTGATAACATTTTTGCGACTCTCTCGGGATGATTGTCGCTAAGCATGATTCCAGTAGCCTTAAGTCATCCATTGGGCATGGAGTCTATGTTGGAATCCTAAAGTAGTATGATTTTCTTTTCGACACATCCCGAAATCTCCTTGAACATTTCTGATATCCTGGCCTCCCCGAATGCTAAGCATGAAGTATATTGAATCATTAATGCTTGACATCCATGGAACACCGCAAAATTCTAATGAAGCAATTTTGAAACTCTTATGGAAACCTTGAACCTTTCTTCTCCTCGACACCTTCCAATGATGAAACAATGTGCGTAACAACACAAAACACAACAACGAGGAAAGCAAAACAACAACACACAACAATGTGCATAAGCACTGGAGGAAAACACCTAATTTAACTCAGACAGGTGGAACGCTTCTCAAAAACAAGCTTTGAGATGTATCCCATTCACATGAATGGGCGCTCTTCTCCATCGAGCCTAGATAGATGAAATGAATTTGCCTCGCAACTTGTGATGATGTATGGTCCACTCCAGAGAGCGTCAAACTTGGCATGCTTGCCTGGTTTGGCCCTGTCTTCATCCCATTTGAGAACTAAATCTCCCTCTTGAAAATGTCTGTCAGACGCCTTCTTGTCAAAAGATTTCTTAACTTGAGCCTGATGCTGCTCCAAAGTTTTCATAGCCTTATCTCGTACTTCCTCTAACTCCATGAGTTCAGCAAACCTTACTGTCAGGATCACTCTCTATAACTTCAAGTTGATGAGCTAACTCCAAAGAAGGTAACTCCAATGAGAGCGGGAGTTTTGCCTCTCTTCCATATACAAGAACGAAAGGAGAATTTCCGATGGCCCTTTTAGGTGTGATTTGATCTGCCCATAAGGCGGTCTTAAGCTGTGTATGCCAAGTCCTCTTGTTAGTCTCCATCAGGCGCTTAATAATCCTTATGAGGTTTTTTGTTGCTAGACTCACCAATCCGCTTCTCATGGATAGTAATTGGATGAAGTTTTGAGGTATACCCCATTTTTAACAGCCCATTCACTCAATACCAAGAAAAGCCAACGCATTGTCTCAAATGATTGTAAACTAACACCAAACCTCGCCATTATACCTCTCCAAAAATCTAGAACTCGCTTTTCATTGCTTCTTTTAATGCTACCGCCTCGTCCATCGAGTAAAATAGTCTCATGCAGTAAGGACCCACTTATGTCCGCACTAGATGGAGGATTAATCATTCCGATGAAGTCCAACCCCATCAACAAAGGGTTGATCCACTTGAATCGATGCAGCTGGAAGAGCTGCCACCTTCTCGCTTACCTCGTGAAAAAGGCACATTCCTTACATTTCCTTACCCAGAGATGGGCATCCTTGAATAAATCCAGCCAATAGTAGCCGGCTCGCATGATCTTGGTAGCATTGTTCAGGGCGGAATAATGTCCTCCGATAGGCCATTATGAAATTCTTCTAGTATCTTACTTACCTGCTCCTCCCTATGCACCGAAGGAGAACGCCGCTCAAATCTTTTCGAAAGAGAATGCTATCTACCAAAACATATGGGATAGATTGAAGACGGAAAGTTCGCCTTTTTGGTTTTATCCATGTTTGCACGGTATGCTCCCGAGAAGATGAAATTCTTCATTTTGATAACCAAATACCTTGATCAACATCCTCATCGTATTTAGGAGTGTCACGTCCTCATTACCTTTTGATTCCATGTCTCAGCAGCAAGTTGCTCACATAAACCCTTACCT
Source organism: Taxus wallichiana var. yunnanensis (assembly GCA_018340775.1). Lineage (NCBI taxonomy): Eukaryota > Viridiplantae > Streptophyta > Pinopsida > Cupressales > Taxaceae > Taxus > Taxus wallichiana. Next base: position 648,434,295 of record CM031239.1, on the reverse strand, counting down.
CCGACAAGTTTAGTGACTTTGATATGCACGCATACTCCATTACCTTCGTGATCCATCCAAAGACGCTTTTCGCTCATTTCTTTGTTCAAAGAAAAACTCCTCGACACCGGATGAGACACCATCGATGAATCTTGTTGTTGACAACATGTGCTTGAATTTCTTCAAAGCTCAATAACCGCAAAGACTTGCTTTTCAATGAATGAGTATTTGAACTCGTAGTCTTTGAGGGATTGATCAAGAAAGCGATTGGTCAGCTCCATCAAAGTTATCGCTTTGTTGGGTGAGGATCCTCAAATGCTCTCTTGACTCGCAAAAGCATAAAGGATAAAATCTTTGTCAAACTCCGGGGTTCACAAGCGTGGGAGCTTGGGAAATGGCTGTTTTGATGGCTTCGAAGCTTTCTCGCCCTTCCTTTGTCCATGAGAATGGCATGTTTTTCTTTAGCATGGTGTCACTGGTTTTTAGCCAATGTCGCAAATTGAGGGATGAATCTCCGCACAAAATTTATGGTTCCCAGAAAGCTCTGGAGGCCCTTCTTGTGACTCGGGAGAGATAAGGACATAATCGAATGAATCCTGGCTGGATCGATTGATAATCCTTCCACTGAAACAACATGCCCCAACAATTTTCCCTCGTGCACTGCGAAAATACATTTCTTGGGGTTAAGTGAAACCCCAAATTCCCTACACCTTTGGAAAACTTTCCTTAGATGCGTGATGTGATCTTCTGCATGCTTAGAGTATACAATTATATCATCAAGGTAAACCAAAATAATATCGTTGATTAGTCCCTTAAATGCCATGTCCATGGCTCTTGGAAAGTAGCCCCGCATTGACAATCCGAATGGCATTTTATCAGAGGCATATGTGCCCCACTTGGTAGTGAAAGCCGCTTTGAATTGGTCGATTCTCGACTAGGATTTGATTGTAACTCGAATATCCATCGAGCAAAGAAAATCTTTGAGCTCCCCGCCACCGCTTGAAGGATCTGCTCCATCGAGGAAGAGGATAATGGTCTTTTAATGACGCACGATTCAAATCCTCAAATCTACGCATAACCGATCTCTCCGTTTTCTTCCTCACGGCACCAAATTGGCTACCCATGAGGAATGCTTGATGGGAAAATTATACAAGCCTCGATGAGCTTGGTTAGCTCCTTTCTCATTAGTGGCTCAATTTTGGGATTAATTGGTCTTTGTTTCTGACGAACCGCTTAGATTAGGATCCAGCCCGATGGTATGTTGCGCAAGACCTGGATCAAAACCACGCAGATCTTTATAGCTCCATGCAAAGATGTCATGATACTCTTGACAAAGTTTGATGAAAGCTTCTTTCTCCTCAGAAGTACACACTTTTCCGATCTTAAGAAATTTTTCATTTGATACTTCGACTTCCTCAAAATATTCTTCTTTGACCACCATGTTAGGGCTTTGTCTTTTGGCTTGGTCATCTGAATTGAAAATGGATTCCAAAGTGACTAAACCTTTTGGTAACTTGTTGCTTTTCAATTGGATAATTTGTTCACCATATGACTCTCAGAACTTATCTTGATTTTTTGCAAGAAACTCCGCCTCTTCTTGAGAAGAGGACAATTTGGTCACTACTCGAACACTTGCCAACTACTCACATTATCAGGGACTGCTGGTCGAACCACCATTTTAACAAATTGCTGCCCTTCTTTCATGATATCAACTGGTATGTTGTATTGTGAACCAATTGTAGCAAGCCTATCTCGCATCTTGATTTTGATCTCTAGGATTGCATGGATCCCAAAAGCTTCAAATCTTCAATCAGTCCTGCAGACTTGGTTCTTGTATGATCTTAAAAGATCATTTTTGGATGCACTACGTGCTGAAACTTGATGAACAACTAACTCACCGTGCTCCAAAAAGCTAGGGCCTTGATTCCTTCCTTTGGGCTAGCTGAATTCTCGCACAAGAGCCTCGTATTCAAAACATCATAGTGCAACCGAACCGCAACCGAAAGATGAGAAGTACTTATCTCCTCTCGAGAAATTAACATAACACCAAAGACCGGATCCATTCTTACTTCTTGAGCCATCAAGAACAATTTCCATAGTCCTTTAGAATCACTTGGTGTTTTGACAAGTCAGTGGTATGATCAGTATCTTCTTCATGGATACAAAGAGGTACCTAATCCTCGCTTTCTTCCAAGACCAACAAACCAGCTTCTTCTTCTACCAATACATCAGCGTAGGGATCGTGATCGATGATCTCTACTTACTTCATCCAAAGAAAGTATCGTGGACTTCTTCAACAAGGGTGGTTGGTTCATGATCGGCACCTTCCTCTTCTGGATCGCCAATGGTGTAATTTCCATTTATGGGACTAGAAGTGTAGGGTTCTACATGATTATGGCAGATTGGTTCTGCCCTTATAGTTACTTTGGTTCCGTATCGAGTCCTGAGAATCATATGTGACCAATCGGCTGATAGGTAACCGCCCATCTTGGCAGTGAAATCCCGTGATAGGCAGATGGCAAAGAGGGGAGGGAGGTCAATAACCGATATGTCTTGAGTGAATGACAAACTTGGGCATGCATGAATGGTAAGTCAAGTCCTTTGATAACCCCAACAGCCTTAATAAAATGTGCCATCCAAATTAACAACCCTCTTGCAATCGGGCGCATATTGTATGCCTAGTACATCTCGCAATTTGTTTCGCATGACAGAGCTACCGCACTTAATCGATCATGCAATTATGTACCAAGTGGTCTCCAATGATCGGGAAATGTAGAATGGCGGTGGTTTGTTTGTCGTAGGAATGATTTTCCTTCCGGTTGACACAAATTTGTAGCATTTGTCACCCATGGCTTGGTGATCCGCTGGTCAGTACTAAAATCTGCTCGTGAGCTTCTCGCAAAGCAGTTTCTTCGAGAAGGAATCGAGAGTGCATCCCACATGGTAACGCTCAGATTGGTTTTCTTCATTTGTTCTACTATGCTGAAGGGAATCGCTCCAACTTTATTGACACTTTTTTGGGCATTGGGGTCCTCCTTTGGAAAATGTTTGTTGGGTACCGTGATGCCTGGAGAACCATCTTTCCCTGCGGCGTGGCTAGCCGATGTTTCTGGTGATTTCTTTCCCGCATTTCTATCAACCGCCATTTGTAACCCATGTTGAGAAGTGGATGCTAGATCAGATTCGGGAGCTTGAGGCTCCATTGCTCTCTTCTTGGAACGAGTGTTTGCTGCCACTGATGAAGAATCGGTATTCAACCCACAAAAATCTTCTTCTTGCCAGTTTAGTAACGCGATTCTTCAGTGCTCGTGGTTGATCTCGCCGCTTCGTGTAGATGAATTGTTTGTTAACTCTGAAGGGGCAGATACACTTTGAACCATAAGGGCCTGGCTAAGAACCCCATTGGGACAAAGATTTTGATTGTGAGGTTGAGAGCAAGGATAACACCATTCGTAGTCTTGAACTAGATTATTCTGAACAGGTACTATAGCTCTAGATGAGCTAGCCGCAAGAGGGTTCCTAAGTTCAAGGGCCCGACATTTGCAACTTGACTCGTAGTTTGATTTTGAGGCTGATTGCTTCTTGAAAGGGAGGACGGCTAGCCTGATATCGCTGATTTTGTGGCTGATACTTGACGATCAGTATTGAAATTGTTGCCTTTTGAGTGCAACGAGCTCATTTCCAAAATTTTGCAAGAGGTGACTTGACTTCAAATAGGTCATTCAAGAGGCAGGGAAGATTGAGATGGTTGCTTGGAGTCCACTGAAGAGGAGCAATGATAGGTCATGATTCGTAAGATCCGGAGAAAAGGGCATCGTGGTCGTGGAGCTATCTTTCCACCTTTCAATCAAAGAATTCTCTCGCACTTATGGCAACTTCGTAAGCATCGTGAAGTGTAGTCCCTCCCATGATCGGATCATAATCGCTACATCGCTATTCAAGGCTCGCAAATAGTACAAGAATGCATTATGTGCGTAAGGCTTTATGAGCGCTGAATCCTATTCCAAGTCCTGTGGAATCGGAAGTTGAAATCACTCATGTATTCTTGGGGAGCTCTCTTTATGGTAGTGAGTTGTTCCAAAAGTGATAGGTGATCACTTTTGTCTTCAAATTGTTTACATAGCTTTTCTCCCAACTCATCCCAAGTGGTTATAGTGCCAACACCTAACCCACGAAACCATCAAGTGCTTTTCCTCAAAGAGGTAGCAAGAAGTCTAACTGCAACATTGTCTTCGGTGATATTATGTACTGCGCAGATGCTGGCTACATCAAAGATATGCTCCACTGGAGTAACGTGAGTTTCCCCCGTGTAGAAGGGTAAACTTTTGAGTGCCGCAACAGGTATCGGATCACGTTGAGCCAACATAAGAGGACTGCTTGCATTGAAAGGGGGAAAAACTTGGTTCCTCGCCATAGCAACGAAAGGTTGATTGTTCCTGGGTGGAGGAAATCTTCCGTAAGGAGGAGTCGAATGACCCTAGTAGGTAAATCTGCAACTGGGGATGTGGAAATGCCTCTTCTTCTTCTCTTTGGAGGAGATAAGGAAAGTTCGGTATGCTGATAATTTCCTTTCTTTGAAGAAGCTCTTGTCTGAATTCTTCGCATAAGTTATCGCACTGAGATTTGGAATCCAGAGATATGGAGTCGCCAGGTACTTTGACTTGTGTAAGTGAGAAGAGAAGTACCAACTCTCCCACCGGCGTGCCAAAATCCCCACTCGCTTAAGATTTACCTTGATAATGAGACACCTTTGAAAAGAAACTCTGATGTCCCACCGGCGTGCCAAAAATCATGTGGTCAGACACCTTGAAAAGATGGAAGATCTAACTGTGTCCCACCGGCGTGCCAAAAATCAAGTTGTGTGTGGTCGCACGGTGGCTTAAGATTTACTGTTGATAATGAGACACCTTTGAAAGATGGAACTCTAACTTCGTGATGTCTCCCCCCGGCGTGCCAAAAATCAAGTTGTCGCCAAATCACCGCACCCTCCGAATGGCCGTGATGTGAATAGGACGTCGGTGATTGGGACACATGGGATCACCTCTCAAGCTGTGGGACTTGGGCTCGAGGTGAACCTCCGGAGAAGGCCGGCTTCCTCTTCCTAAACTAAGTGCTGTACTACTCCTAGTGTAACAAAAACGATTATCTAGTCCTATGCTAACATTTTCATGGGGTTTTAGGGAAAGAGTTTTACAGAAATGAAACTATACTAGGGATGGTGATGCACCGAATAAAGGGTGTCTTCAGATTCAGGAAGGGTTAATTTGAAGAGGGTGTGTGCACCACAGGTCAACTTCACCTACTGCAACTTAGAGAGGGTACATGATACCACAGGCTAAGAGACACGCGTTCCTTTTGTTAAACTTTATCAGACCGAGAAATATACCAGCTTCCCAAGAAGAAGGATGAACTCAAGAAGGGTGAACAGACACCACAACTCAACCGCATGCAATACTTCACCACTCGATAAGCAAGCACGTAACTCCAAGAACCCGCAATAGAAACTTAAACTTGCACAAAGTTGTACCCGCAAGTATGAGAAAGGCACAAAGAAGCATGTAAGGATGAAAGGACCGAGATTAGTCACAAAACACACACTTTTATTGCTTCAATAACATGCACAATGCATCATACATTCGTAAGAGGCAATAGTTGCCATTACAACCTTGAAGAGGAGGCTTGAAAGTTCTCTCAACACACAAGAACAACTTCAGTAAGAGAGAGGACCCTTGAAAAGTATACACTCTTGCCGAGATATCTAACTCGTCTAACTTGTCCGAACTCTTGAACCCTTTGAAATGAGCTTCCAACTTACATTTATAGAAGAATATGTGAGAAAGAAGAGGAAATGGTCATAATTACATTCCTAAATCAAGGCCCATGATGTATTTATCATAGCTTAGTCAACTACCCGAGAAGGTTCCATCATGGGTCATTAATTGCCCGATGACCAAGTCTTCTCAATTAATTAAAAGAATATTTAAATAAAATATTTAAATAATAATAATAAATATTATTATTAAAATATTTAAATAAAAATATTAATTTAATTAACATAATGTCGGGACCCCCCGCTGACCCGCTTGACTTGAAGAGGAGGGGGTCCATGTGGATAGAGTCTCGCACAAATCTCAACTTCGTGAGCTTCAATCCTCTAACCTCGGTGTTGCAATCGATTTTGACCCCACACCAACTCTTTCCTTGCTTTGCTAATCGCGCTCTTTTGCATTGAGTCCTCCGAATGGTGGGCTATCAAACTTGATTCTTACCGTTTTGCTCTGTTAACTCGAGGCCATTCTGAATTACCAAGCCACCTATATGCATCGTGAACATGAAGCTTTAAGCTCGAAATTGAAAGCCTCTACAAATACATTAAACTTCGACACCCGTGAGCTTATTCTTTATCTTGACTTGGTACCAACGTTTCCACAATATGAAAAGTTTGACTCTAAATCATACTTAGTGGATTTGACCCATGATACATTGCTTGTACTCACAGAGGTTAAACAATTTAATGAATTTAAATTATTTCACTCCCGCATGTCATCCCTAGAAATGATTTTCAAGCTATGAAAATTGTTAGGATCACGTTACGTGGCCCCGCAACACTCAATCGATTGATTTCTCTGTGATAACTCTAGTTTGACAGATAGAGTTATTTCTTCTTGTTTTGGACCACATATTCACATGCATTCCACGTTCAAACTCCATGAAACAACACCACGAGCTCTTCAACTGATTCGACCTGGCTTTGTATCTGCGGGAAATATTAAGATTTGTTCGATCATGTTCACATTTTCACGCCTCTAAGAATGGTTTTACCACAATGCTCACGGTTCTTCCTTATCATATAACACTTGTAGTAAGAATGTTTAGCTTTGCCATAATAAGCGCAATTGTACCCTCCAAACAATGAGAAAATGCCATTACCAATAAAGACCTAATGCTGCCATGATGATGACACAGGCTCATGCCCATAACATGTCGATAGACATCCTTGAGACTGAATTTTGGCCAAAGAGCCCTTCGGTATTTTGGCAGTGCATTCTGCAATCTCGGCTCCAATCAATAATTATGCCACTATTGGGATTATGGCATAGGTAGCCGTGAGCTACACAATATACTCATTTTTCCAGAAACTAAAAAGATCCTTCATGTTACAATTTGCAACACATAAATGTAAGCCCTTCAAAAATACATCAACAACCTGGGCAGCCAAGAGGACCTTGGAAAAATGTACAGGTAACAACCATATGAATTCTTCCTTAGTCGTGGATCAAAGCTAATAGAAATAAAGCTAGATAAAACTAGCTTGAAACTGCAGTATAATCGTCCATTGTTTAAAAACAAGCTTCTCTGAACCTGGTAAAAGAATATTTTTATTGTCTGATTGGACGCACATAATGGAAGGGTATAAATATTGCCTCTGCTCTCGGATTTTCTCGAAGAGACCATTTACGAGTAACAAGGATATAGCATGCAAAACAGCCGACCGGGTATTTTCAGAGTTGACCTTCACATTCAATTCGTTTCTAGGAGAAAACAATGCTGAGCAATATGAATCGTTTCATTCTGCACGTAATAAACCTTCATCTCCTGACTCAGGCAAATGTTATGAAGCTTTGAATGTCGTGACTCCAATCTATCATACACGGCAGTGAATGTTTGTTTCCTGCAACTGCTCGCTGGAAGCGCTGAAAACGGCTTCGACTGTATTGCACACGCCTGCTGCCTGTGCGTGAGAGTTTCTCGCGACCATCGAATGTTCAAAACTGTACAGAGGATGAGGAGAAGCATGCTGGCAAAGGCGAACTGAACAGGTCGACATCTGTTTGCTTGTGAAAGCGTATTCCTGGAAATGCAGGTCTGCAATAGTTTAAGATATCTATATGAATTTATAGGGGTGTTGTGTGTGGTACGCAGAATGTGCAGAGCCTCCTTCAAACAACCTTCTGTACATAACGCTGTGAGATTGAGATTGAAAGTGGATGGTATTGGCACTGGCATTGCATTGCAGCGTGGGAAATGACAATGAACCACTGTAAGCATCCTCAGAAGTGGTAATATGACTCGAAGTTCAACCTTCGATCGCTCATTATTCACCTCCACATCAACGGGTCTTCGTTACATTGATCTTCCCCAACCAATTTGCCTATTTACTCGGTCCTTGACTGAGCTTTACTTGTTGAGTCCTTACACATGCACCAGATGGCTTAGCCGATAATCCATCTATCTTCATGAGCACGTTCTCGTTTACCATTCCAACGTGTTTTGACCCACTTGATGACTCGCCTGGTATTCCGGAAATAAACTAGAATTCTTCTCTACGTGGAAAACTCACGACGGCTTGTCATTGCAAAGTTTCCACTTGGCGGTGCTGTTCCGAACCTCCCCCGCGCGGAGTGAACAGCTTGGAATGCCATCTACTTATTTCCCATTGGCACTGGTCGCCCGAATCTCCGCATAACGGCTTGGCCACACCAATCCACGGGCCCCGGCCTCAGCTTTGCCGCGCAAACTCGGCAATTTGACCCGATTTCTCCACTCCACGGAAGTCTGACCATGGCTTTCCATCCCAAAATTTCCCATTGGCATTGCTTGCATTATTTCCCACGTCCTTGGCAAGATGAAACTCGGGACCCCCTTTACGTGAAAACCTGGTGTTGGCTGTCCGCCGCAAATTTTCCACCATGGAAATCGGGATGAAGATATCCTATGTGGGGAAATACTGATTTGGCTCGCCATCATCAAATTTATGACCTCGCAATATATCAAATATTTCCCATGTGGGAATCTTACAATGGCTTGCCATCATCAAAGTCCAACCCGACAAAAGGGATGAAATTCTCCCAAGCCAATGCCTTAGCACGGATTCGAACCCCAACTTTTCCTTCTCGACTTACAATCGAACCAAACAAAACTCTGGATGCTCACGACCTTGTCAGGCTCGACTGAGTGAGCCAATGCTACCACGTCTGAGCTCCATCCTCAACTGATCGATTCTTTTCCATTGGCCAGGCTATACACGAATGTTCAGGTGATCGGGGTGGTCAGGTGTTCATTGCATTTCATGAAATAGTTTGAATGCATGTATAGGATGTCCATGCCTTCTGTAAGCTACAATTACCATATTCCATGAGAAGAGATCTGGATCAGTCATGCAGTTGAAGACTTTACGAGCATCCATCAAACTTTCACACTTGTCATACATGTAGATAAGTTTATTTGGTAATAGCGTGAGTCTTCCAAATGTGTGTCCCCTATTATTGATGTGAGAGTGGATTTGCTTGGCCTCCGCAAGGGCTTTCTTAGTAATGCAAGCCTGTAGTAGATGAAGATATGTTAAAGAATTTACAGATGGATTATGTGTTGTAAGAAGAACGTGTACTGCCTCCTTCAAGCGACCCTCTCCATAGAGTGCTACGAGATTTTAATTGAGATGTATTTGGTTGCTTGTCAAACATTTTTTTTTTCAAACACTACCAGATGACCTCATCGTCATATCTGCATAATCTCATATCATCTTGGTCAAACAAGATAATTTTCCCAAGTGATTGGTCGAGCACTGTCTTAGTGGATTAAACCTGGCCTCATGTTAACTTAGCTTTCCTTGACTCGGCCTTCAGATATTTTTGCATCGATCTCCACCGGATCCTCAGACAGCCTTTTCATTCGCAATTTTCAACGAGCTATATTTTGCATTAACAAGACCATCGTCGAGCTCTTACAACTGAGAGTCTCTACTGAGATGATTTCCGAGATGACTATCAATTTGACACCGGATTCTCTATCAACTCGACCCCGAACTCTTCACTGAGTCGAGATCAACTGGGTGCCTTTCGATGCTAGGTGATCTCTTCATATGCAATTTAGGAATTATTTTTAATTATTGCATTTCGATAATAACCGAAGGTGGGTTCCTGGGACTATTATTTTATTTGTTGCGAGATCAAGAGAATGCCATGGGAGAGGTTGAACATTTACAAACGGGACAACAATGAGGCAGTTTACCTGTCTGATTTGGAGGACTATTTTGATGAAGAAGAACCGGTTGAGTTTCCACCATTCTCTCTTTCATCATCCATCTTCCAAACACAAGAGCCTATTGTCATGGAGGAGAGTATTCATTTGTAGTAGCCTGCATCTTATAGAAGCTCTTTGGAACCAAGATTGGAAGATTTTAATCTTTCATGTCCTTCATTGGAGGAAGAGAAAGGGCAGAAGGGTTCTACCATTGCTTCCACACCATCCATTCAAGGTCTATAAGAGAACTCCATTCTTAGAATTGAAAATCAGAATTATGGGCATACTCAACGATCGACCTTGCCCAACCAGCTATTTGGCTTCATTGGAGCCAAAGGAGAAGCCACAACCAGTCATGCTTGCTTCTAAGCATGAAGGATGAGCTGCAAAGTTCCAAGGATCAGTTGTCATACCTCTCAATCCAAATGCGAGAAAACTAAAAGAGGTATTGGATTTGTTTTTAGTTGACACCTTACTAATTTGGGTAGAAGACCAGCTTCTTGTTGATTTTCCACTCATCCAATCAGCCATACTCAGCTCCAAATCATTTGCATGGCTGCCAATTTTGAAGAAAGGAAGCTATTTTGCACAACCAGTTGCAGGGTTCATTTAGCTCACCTTTGCTTCCAGTTAGAGTAGAGTAGGTAGGTTTGCTTTCAGTAGAAGAAGTGCTTGTGCACACTTTGCATGTTCCATTTAGAGCATGTATGATTTTTAGTTTGTACATAGTTTTGGTGCTGCTGGTTTCGCTCTTGCACAATTCGTTTTGATGGCATTTTGGTGGGAACAACTCCATGTCCAAAGGGGATTCAAGTTGTTCGGGAAGTTTTCAAAGTTCAGATCAATTTTCAGGCTACTACTCATGACTCCATGCCTAATGGATTGCTTCAGGCTACTGATCATTCATCCAGTAGGTAGATGACCCCTCTGAGTTGCCAAAATTGTTATCCAAATGTGCCCCCTGCTCATTTTGTGGCTAACTCCCTTTCATTCTTTCCTTCTATTGTGCCTCAGTCATAAATTTTTACTTTTTAGGCACTCAAAACCTTCTAGAAATGGCACCATTAGATAGAGCTCTTTCTCAAATTTCTAGAAAGGTAAATTTTTCCTCCTAACTCCACGTATTTTTCAAGTTATGGCTCAGCGGAGTTTTGGTGGGAAATTTTTCCCAAGAAGGCCCGCAGCCAATCAGGAGCTGCCACGTGTCCAAGGGCGAAAAAAACCCAAGCGACCCAAAGGAAAAATGCTTAGGAAGGGCCCGTGCCCAATCAAAATGTGCCATGTGGCACCTGGAGTGGTGGAGCATGGGAAAATTTGAAAAATGTTCCAAAGACCAAATGGGTAAAAATTCAAACTTTTTGCCCGCCGATCCGATTTTGGCCTATTTTTGCCCTAAAACTTCAAATCACCATAACTTTCGATCCAGAGCTTAGATTTTCATGTTATTTATATCAATGGAAAGATGGTGAAATTATCTACAAGATTCCATGGTCAATTTTGAATTTTGGTTCATTTTGGAGGGAGAAAATCAAAAACACTTCTGGTACGCGCCCATGGATAGAACTGACGTTTCAACAACCAATTTTAATGCAAAATGGGTCGCATTCTTCTCCAGCATGGTCAAAAATGTTAGGGCATGGGTTTGTAAGGACCTCCATGTTGTTTTTAATGCATTTTTGTCAATGGGGAATGGCTCCCACATTTTTTCACGTTTTCTCTCTCCTGGGATTGACCCATTACCTTTGTAAAAGCCCGATTTGGCTCATTTTTCAAAGTGATGAACACCTTTTTGCATAGCAAGCTTATGTTTTCACCTTAAGCAAGTGATTTTGGAAGGATCGGACCTTCCAGGGATTATGTGTCTTTCTCGCCTCTTTGGTATTGGAATACAAGGATTTTGATGTTGAAAATCACAATGCAGGCTCTGTGAATGCTTTCAGTCCTTTGCATGTGTTGTTTGCTTCATTTCAGACCTTTGATTACAGTTATCAACCTGTGCATGATGTTTTATGTTACAATTTCTGATTTGTGTCAATTTGCATGAAAAAATGTTCACCACTCCTTTGGTGTATCACCCTTATTAGTTTAGTTTCAATTTTTCATCTCTTATCCCTGTCTCCTTGTAATCTAGGATAAAATTAGGATCTGAACCTCTGCAGTTGTGTAAATAATAGATCTAATCAGAGGATTTTGAGGAACCAGCCTCTAATCTGGAGATTCCTCTCTCATTTTTACAAGTCCCACACTTGGAGAGAGGTTTCAATGTTGTGCAATCACACTGGATGCCTAAAACATCAATTTAGAAACCTAATTTGCATCTAAGGGTGCTGCTAATTTGCAACAACAAGAAAATCCATGAAATCTAAATTCTGAAATTTAAGATATTTGGAATTCAAAGAATTTCCAAGTTGTTAAATACTTCTGCATGAAGGATTTCCAAATTTTGGTTTTGATCGATTTTAACATTTGTTTCTCAAGGTAGATTTTAAAATTTAATATGTTCAAATAGCTCTAGGCACCCATCATACTTATGCTTCTTTCCACACCAAGAGCACTATAGTAAGTCAAGGCATCCGTACTTGTAATGCTCTATGGACCCATAGTTATAAAAATTTCCATGAGGGAATTCACCTCTTCCATCTCTGCGATTTCCACGACCTCTAAATCCTCCACAAAATCCTCTTCCACGAGCTCCTCCATCCACGTGTCCTTCATAGTGATGACCATCATCCTTGGAATTATTTGTAATGTTGGTCTAGCACACACCAATATCAATGGCATCATGTATTTGGTCAATTAATCTACAATCCTTTATGTCATAAGTAATAGAGGTGAAAATCTTGCAATAGTAAGACACATTCTTATGGATCATGCACTGTAGTAGTGGACACCTACTTGCATCATGATCTCCATGGAAAATTTCACAGTCTACCATCATGGTGTGTATCAATCTCCAAGGAAAATTTCCTTCATATGCCCCTCTACCTCACAATTTGTGCACCATAGGCCACTACGAGTCTCATGGGATGAGTTCGCAGATAACTTCTCCAACTACTTTGCCATTACAACAAGCCAAACTTTAAGAAAAGGACTAACACCGGTATCCATGATTCCCATAGCCTCAAAAAGGGGCATCCTCCAAGGCCTTGCGGGGTCTCGTGAAAGTCTTATGCGAAAATTCTCTCTTGAAGGGTGTTATTAATCCTCTAAAAATCATTGAGCATGCTCAGAAGGATGAATATCAAAGACAATTTTCACAAGACAGGACTTAAAATGTGTGTCATACTCCCTCACACTCTCTGTCATTCCTTGTTAAATCTCCTTCAACATGCTAATGCTCTTTTGTTCAAACTCAGGAATATGAAATTTAACTAAGAAAGCATTATGTAGTGCAAAGCATAATCTATTATTTTCTAGTGGGGGTCATTCTTCTAATACCAATTATGTGTGTGCCTTTACAATGTTGTTTCAAACTTACTTGCCTTCCACTTCAGGGTAATGATCCCCTTTGAGCGCCATAGCAACTCACATTTGTGTACATGTTCTGTAGCATCCTCAACACCTTTGTAATCTAGTATATGTAAAGACATTTCAAAAATGCTTGTTGAGGTGGTTGAGGCCCTTGTCCTCCTGATCCAAAAGTTGGATTCCCTCTAATGTTACCTCCACCACTAGATCCACTAGATCCACCAGCACCTATCCCTCTTGACCCACCAGATCTACCGAGTCCACCAAGTCTACTAGTTCCTATTCCACCTGACCCACCAGATCCACCTCCTATAATTGGTAAAGGTCCCGAAGTGGTCATGCCTTATGTCCCCACTATCATGCTAAATTACATGCCAATAGTCTATGATATTGCACCGCTACTAGATGTGTGTCCCACGCCACTACCAGATGTGATACCAATGTTTTTATACCTGTAATTTTCCCAAATGTGGCTCTAGACAATATACCTCTAAACACTAGAAATGATTATGCAATCATATATGTCCCAAATGTAAAATTATATCACCTAGGTTTTGATCAATTACTTCCACCAATACCAATTGGTTTAGTAACACTTATCTCTAGATTTGGAAAACTAAGCACCAATGCTTGGTCACCAAGTGGATTCAGATACGTGCCTATGGATCTCATTTCCCCTGGTGACAAGCTCTCATAAGAAGTTAAAGGGGTCTCTCTCTCACACTTGCCAAGATGGGGTAGCATAGACTTTTAGGCTCCACATCCTTCGCATAAACCTCAATTCCTTCTCACAATGTCTTCCTCCATAAATACATCTCTCATGTAACTTCACATTGTATATATAACTCCCTTTCATGATCTTCATTATATTTGAGTCGTCTATCTTCCCTCTCCTTTTCAGCCGCAAGATCTGTCATCTTCCTCCACTCTAGCTTCCTCACCCAATGCTTAGAAGAAACTTAGCCAACCATAGGAAATACTTCTAAACTTAATGTAATGATCAAGATATATATGGATAAAGAAGAACGATCCTCTTGGCTCCCTCAAGAACTCAAACTTAGCAATCTTTAGACATGAATAAGTATAAATCACGTACTAAAGGTATAATTCATCAACACTCTACTCCACCAATGATCAACAAAATGTTTCTAATTTAGATCAGCATCATGCAACCTCTAATAGTCATCTTAGGTCCATATGTGAGGTCTATAGTACCACTTGATCTAGATGCATAGGCTGAAATCCATTCATACGGCTCCACTAGAGAACAATAAAATAAGTTCTCATACTGACTCATAATACGAGATATTCTTCTACCCATTTACGTGCATCAAACTTAGTTCTAGTATTAAATCTTTGAGAAAACTCATCCTCTGTGCTTTTAAATCATGCTTCGACATTGTCCAAGGTCAAGTGCTATGTCATCATGCACCATTCTTACAACAACTTCAAAAAGAGGTCTAGGCAATGGAACCAAGATGTAGTCATTATTTTACCCTTAATACTTATTTCTAACCCCAAGCACAATATCCTATCGCCCAAGTAGAACTAGGGCGCTCACCGAGGCACATGCGAGTGTCGAACCCCTCTTTATGTGAGCTTTGTGAGAAGGTTCCGCCATTAATGGGGGTTTATTTGCAGAGATAGAAATACATGCATCCTAAAAGAAGAACATAAAACTAGCAGATCCACACACACACCCATGCATTAGAGAAGGTAGATAAACATTGAATGAACCATAGGAAAACAAATCTAAGCTATAACATGCTAAATATCAGAAGGGTTTACACCCATAAACAAGATATACTAGAATGAACCCATATATATATATATATATATATATATATATATTAAAAGAGTTCTAGTAGCCACATTACAGTCAAAAGGGTCATCTCAGACCATATACAATAAGTGATAGAGGTCCAACCTATACAATAGGCTCAAACGGAGCCATTGGTTGTGCTCTTCTTACTATAACCCATTTATAGACCCTAACATCAATGTCAATTCTTAATGACATTCTATATAGCTCTCTAGTACCCTAAATCCTAAACCCTAGTGCAACCTAACATTTCGCAGCAGTTTCTTGCCTTGCTTTACTGCTCTATGGTACTGTTAGTGCAAAATCACAACACCCCCAATGATTCATCGATCTACTTTTCTAAAGTAGATTCATTTGGTGTGATTCACATAACATGGGATCATCTCTCAAGTCCGTGGGACTTGCAAACCTAAGATGATCCTCCGATAAATTTGGTTCTTGTTCCTAAACTACCTTCCATGAACTACTCTAATGCAAGAAAAAACTAAACTATCCTAATCTAACCATTCCAAGGAACCAAGAGAAAGATAAGGTGAAAGAAAATCCTACACTAAAGTGGTGATACACCGAGAAGGAAGTGGATGATCACGGACCTAACTACCCGAAATGGAGAGAGGTGAGCGAGAGGAGAGGGTGGAAAGAATGCACCACGGACTAGAGATAGATTTCACATAGAACACCACTTCAAAACCCATCAAACATAGCCCCGGGACATGCAATAGACATCAAAAGTATGCGCAGTATACCCTACGACAATGAGAGGTATCGAGAGACAAAAAAATAAGCCAATAATGGACGGATGCATCACAAAGTAGATTTTATTGCTCCAAAATGTTCCACAAAGTGCACCATCGGTGGGCAAGAGGAAAGATAATTCCATTACAAATCCATGAGAGGAGGATTAGACTCCACATTCAACCCTAAGGAAGAAAGGGAGAGAGGGCGGAAAAGAAACAACGACCAACCATTTGAATCGCCTCTATTACAATATATAGGAAGAATGGGAGAGAGAAGAGGGAAGAATTCAAATCCTACTCCAACCACCTTGAGATACGCATTGAATCCCATTTTGAAAGCTCAACCACTGAATATCAATGCCTTCTATAAATCCACCCACAATATGTTACTTCTGGTTCTCTGGTGGATAAAATATAATCAAATTTGTAGTTAAAGAGATCAGATTTTGCATTAATGGCATGAAAGAATTTTTCCCGCCACACCTATCGATCCTTCCTAAAATGATATTTTATGTTCCCAAGGTGTAGAGGGTGTTGAGACATTTCTAGAAATTCTTCTCCCACCCAAATCTGATTCTCCAGTCGAAAGATATGGCCATTTGAATATTAGGGTTGCGAGGCATAATATTTAAAGATTTTACCCATGTAGAGTCCATGTGGTGGCCTTGTGCACCTTAGAGATTTTTCCCCTACCCTTCACTCTTGAAATAGTGCACGAATAAAATGTGGCGGTCTCTGTGAGCTCCTTGGGGTCCCTTGTATTTTTGCCTAAGTCCTTTGCTCGGTGGGGTCATATATCTAACCAGGGACATGCGGCGGTCAGCGCTTGCTTGGAAACCCCTTTTCAAACTTTCTCTTGAACTAGTGTCGTTTAGACACTTGGCACTCTCTTCCATCCTACCATCATGCATTGACTATTCAACCTGATGTTGCCCCCTTTTTGAGACTAGACGCGTGGAGGCTCTATGCTCGCTTAAAAGCTTGATCAAGATTTACCTTTGAAGGAGCGTCGAGTTGACACTTGGAAGCCTCCGCAAGTCTTTGGACTTTTCAATGACCTCCCTCTTACCTTTTCGGACCTTGGACTACGTGGAAAGTGACACTTGTTTGAGCCTCCACTTTTGGATTTACCCTTGGAGATGCGCGCTTGGACACATGGCGCCTCTCTGCAAAGACTTCTATACTTAGTCTTTTTTTAGGATTTCCCTGTCTACCTTTTGACCTCTATTGACCATTTTCTACGTGGAGGGTTGGCGCAAGTTTGATTCTCTACCTTGGGCTCCCATTTTGGAATTTCATTGAGCTGACACTTGGCCCCTTCCACCGAGTTAGATACTTTTCAATGACCGTGGAAATTTTGGGGCTCTGAACGCATGGAAGCCTGGCACTCGTTTGAGATTTCCCTTTTAGATTCAACTTTGGAGAATCGTCATGTCTTTGACACATAGCTCTCTCTATTGTCTCCTCCACACTTAGTCAATTTTTGGACTCGTTCTGAATTGTTTTGAGCCCGAAGACTTCGGATCTTCGTCATTTCTTCTCTTTCTTACTCCTGGCTTCTCTGTGATGTTGAACCTCCTTCTCTAACCTTGCTATTTTATTTATGAGCCCACCTGTAGCCTGTTAAATATATTTAAGACACATGATTTTCTCGACATGTCCATTTCTTCTCTTTTTCTTGCATAGGGTTGTTTAGCATTTCACAAGTCCCGCCATTCCATTGTTGAGACCTTATATGACCTATTTGTAAGATTGAAACGTGTTTTCTTTGGTTCTTTCTTTGCGGTCGTGCAAACCAATATTTTTCCGAGGGGAAAAATATGGATGACAGTTTTGGTGACTCACAGGGGCATCTGCTTGCTAGATGAATGGACCAGTGGCCTTGAAGCATCCATTGGGCATGGAGTCAAGAATGATGACTTGACACTAATCCTTCTTATAAAATGGACCCCGACTTCTAACTTTGTTGCCTCTGCCTCGACCCTGAACCTGCCCGCATGTTTGCACTCTTAATTTTCATAAGGAATCTTGAAATAAGGATTCTAAGAGTAGAAAATTGTTTGACCCTAGGGCTTTCATCTATCCCTAAAATGGACTGTTGTGAAGATGGATTTTAATTTCTTTACATTTGCTTCTTTTGAAATTAGCAATTGTTACATACAATTATGAGTCTTCTTACCATGAATACTGAAGAGCTTGGCCTTATGCAACTTTGGAGAAATACAAAACTTATGTACAAAGAAAAATCATACATTCCTCAAATGCTATATACAAAGTGTTCATAAGAACTTCTTCTATTGGAAACAAATTCTACTCCTACTCCTAAACTAACCAGAGAGAAAATTCTAAACAAATCCTACTACAGAAGGGAGAAGTAGCTTCCCTTTCTCAAAAGGGGCAGCCATGCAAATGACTTGACACTAAATATAGCTGCCTATATGAGTGAAAAACTTGACAATAAGCCGGTCCTCCACCCAAATCATCAAGGTATCAACATTAATGGAAAATACCTCTTCAAGCTGATTTACATTGGACTCCTAGAGGTATTGATGGTGACCCTTGGTACTTTGATGCTCATCCTCATGCCCTGAAGTAGGCATGACTGGTTTTGGCTTCTCCCTTGGCTCCAATGAAGCCAAGTACCTGATTGGGCACACTGATCCTTTGAATGTGCCCCTCATTCTGAATTTTAACTCCAAGAATGGAGTTTTCTTGTAGACCCTCTTGGATGAATGGTGTGAGAGGGATGGTGATATTCTCTTGATTTTTTCCTTCCTCCTCCTTTGAAGAACATGGAAGATCAAGATCTTCCAACCTTGGTTCCAGAGGGCCATTATGGAATGCAGGCTGTTGCACTTGGATGTTCTCCTTCATGGCAACAAGTTCATGTGCTTGGAAGGTGGAAGATGGACGATAAAATGATGTTATCTCCTCAGGCTCCTCTTCATTAAAGAAATCTTCCAAGTCTAACAAGTAGTCTGCCTCCTTGTTGTCCTATTACATGTGCTCTATGTCCTCCATGGTGTCCTCCTGATCTACAACTTGATCACCATGGCTTCCTTCACTCTCAAACATGAAGTTTGAAAGATCAAACTCTTATTCAACATCATAGCTTGAAGGGGATGAAGTGAGAGGAAGAAATGAAGCTTCTTTTGTATCCTGCTCCACACTTGGAGCCTCCGAAACTATATGGTCCTCCTTCATCATGGGTTCATCAATCAAATTAGGACCTTGAAATGAAAGTGAAAAATATTCAATGATGCTTTCTTCATTGAGTGGCCTCAACACTAATTTGATCTCTCCTGGTGCTCCTCTTCAATGGGGCTTAGAGCTGATTATTCCTCCTCTTTAACTAGTTGTGCATCTTGGATTAGATCATAATTCTCCTTGGATAGAGTGTCATTAGGTACACCGCATTTAGAAAAAACAAATTGTTGATATTCTTCTTGTTGTTTTTGTTCTTTCTCTCTACAAACTCGCCTCACCAACACTTTCTCTTCAACCTTGACCTCCTCTATTGGCTTGACCATCAAGGGGATCTTTGTAAACCCAAATTTGGCAGCCCAAATCTTCATATTGTCTGTCATTTATTTTTTGTTGGGATCCTCTTCTTGTTGTTCTCCTTGACTGGATTCTTGAGTCTCTTCCCAACATGGGCTTGGGAAAGCAAGAGGAGTGGTAGGTTGGGGTTCAACCAGCTTTGTAATTGTTTGTGGTGGGAAGGGAGGTGGAACTTCTTATTTGTTTGGAGGGGATGATTGTTTGGAAGGGAAAAGGATAGAAGAACTGAGATGAGGTGGAAGATCAAGGGATAGAGAAGAGAAACCAACACTTGGGGCAGCAACTGAGGGGCTTGACTCTTGACCATGCTGAAATGATAAAGTTTGAGAAAAAGGAAATGAAGGACAGGGAGCTGGTGATTGACTTACCCATTGACAAGGTTGTCTCACACTTTTCTCATAAGCTTTAATGTCCTCAATCCACTGTGTAAGTTGAGGCAACACTTCAACCATGAAGTTAAGTTTCTCCTAAGGGTTGTAATGTCTTGGAAAAGGGCCTTTCAATGGACAAGCTTCCCTGCAACCAATATTGAATTCCTTCATTTGTGCTATGGCCCTTGACTAAACCATGCTAGCCTCCATTTTTTGAATCTTCTCCAACAAACCAGCATTCTCCATTTGATTGTTGTCATTGTATACATACCCTTGTTCTTCATAAGCTCCATGGCCAAAATGACTTTGACCCTGCTCATATGGGTAAGTATAGTTACTTTGGATCTGATCATAGTGCTAATCTGGAGGAGTTGAAAAATGCATTGGAGGTGAACTGCATTGTTGCTGTAAGTGTGAGTTCCATGAAGGAAATGAAGTCATGATTGCACAACTTCATGGAATGGGGAGAAAATGGAAGAGATGGAAGAAGAAAATGAATGAAAATGAATGGAAATGGATGGAAAATGTGATGCCCATTAAAACAACCCACTTGAGACCTAAGAAACAACCTAGGGTTAGGAAAATTATGGAATTAATTTTTTTATTATAAGTGTCCACAACCAGGTTACAAGACAACAATTGACACTATCGATTCGGAACAAGTCTAAAATTACTAGAACATACTTTTCATTTATTAACAATTATCAGAGGTCACAAGGTCCAAATTTTAGGGTTAGAAGTTTCAGTTAGGTTCAGGGGGTAAAATATCACCATACCCACTCTCTAACAGGATCATAGTTTCAACTTGATTTTTCTCACACTTAACACATTCAAAATTTCCCTAAATCATTCCCATTGGATAGGAAATTTTCTCACCTTTCCAACAATATAAAGAATTCCTCCTAACTCCTTGTAGAACTCCAGATATGGACAGGTGGACTTTAGGGATCAAATTTTCCCCAAGGGGACACGTGTCGAGCAGGGAAGGAAGCCCATTTTCCAGGTCGGTGGGTCACGGGCGGTGTTGGAAAATTTTCCCGTGTAGATGCAAAGTCAAAAATCTCCCACGCCTTTGTGGGTCCTCCGTGGACATGTGTCGCTCTCGCTAGTCGGGCGGTAGGGAAAGTGAGGGAAGGGCGGGGTAGTGGGGTTTGGGTGGAAAATTCACCCAAGGGGAGAGAAAAAGGATGAAAGGTGTGTGCGGGTCTGCACGTCTGTAGAGGAGATGACATCGAGGCAAGGGTGGGAGTGTGGGGCCATGGAGGTTTCAAACAATTTTTCCCCAAAAAAAATTTCAAGGGAAACAGACACGAGGTTCCACCCCATCCACTAACACGCCATACTACCACGTGGTAGCCTAAGATTGTCGCGGGCTGCCAAGGAGAAAGATAAAATTTTCCAAATTTTTTAAAAGGCCCAAGGGCTAAAATGAGTCTGCGCCTCTGCTGTTTCCCTGTGATGACACGTGGCATCCTCTGATTAGCTACGGGCCGGCGGAGGAAATTTTAAAAATTTTCCCCAAAATTTTTCCAAAATTTTTTCTAAGGATATTCCGACGGGAAATTTTCGGGCTGCATGCCCGCCAAGGAAAATTTTCTCAAACTTTCCCGCCAAGGCAGGAAAAATTCAAAGTGCCATAACTTTATCTAGAAATATTGGTTTTGGGAAAACAAGGACTTTCTGGAAATCTCTCGATGCCCTCTTTGCACAAAAATCATAAATTTTACATTTTGATAAAGTTTAAGGGTCAATTTTATGAAAACAATCTGCAGGATTTTAAATAGCAAACTGGTAATTTTGACTTATAAATTTTTGTTCAATTTGATCTCCTTCTTCACTCAACATGCCAAACAAACATGGAGGATTATTCTAGGAAGGATTTAGAATGGTTTAGGAAGGTAAATTTGCTCAATTGATTCCAATTTGAATTTTTTCCAACAATTGACAGAAAACGGCTGTGAAAGGGATTGGGTTTAATTTTGCAATGGTTAAATTGTTTTCTTAAGTGTTCTTTGTCAATTTGAGTTCATTGATAATACAACATGCCAAATTTTAATGTTTCCAAGTTGATTATAATGTGCAGGCCCGAACTGTACATTTTAATTAAATAATTGCCAGTTTTAAATTTACAACAGAGATTCATTTCTAGGAAAATTTGTATATCAATTTTATCATTTAAGTGTGATATTTTATTTCTAATCTAATCTAATACATTTAGTTGTTTATAAACAAATCATTTCAAAGCTAAATTGTAAAGTCTGATTTCCAATTTAATATATTTCACAAGGAGACAAAGCAATATAATTCCTTCATACGTATTTTTTTACAAACAGAGATTTAATTTTCTCTTTTACCATACAATGAAACATTGAATTCAATCCAACCATGCATATGGGAGAAGATCTTGCAATTCTTTATTGACTTCAATTATAAAACTTTACATCTTACAAGGTTTGAATGCAATAACAGAATTCTATTCCTTTCCAATAAACAGAACAAAATATAATTATCCTTCACATTTAAATGTACAACTTTCACAATCAGATTACAACATCATTTCTTCACAAATATAAATATTACAATTTCATCCACATCAAGTGGGAAAGGATTACAAATGAATTTGTTTCACAAGGGACTATCAAACTACATTTTCCTTTGCTCCAGAAAAGCAACATGCAAGTTTTCTTTTGCTTTTTCTCTCTAATTTTGATCACAACAAAAGTGGGGAAAGGCAACGCTCTCCACCCAACCAAGACATCCAATGAAAGGAGAAGCCATCCTTCATCATTGGCCCCCGAGCCCCAACCAAAATACAATAAGAGGTGTGATTCAACCCATGGAAACAATTGGCTTCCACAACACACAACATTCTTTCAACATGCATAATTCATATAAAAATATAGTCCACACAAAAATAGTAGTTTACAACTGCATTTGAAAACAAATCAAACAAAACTCAAGCTTGGTCATGCAAGCCAAAGGAGAAAGGTCTATGGGGGAAGCTACTTATGCCTCTCAATGGGAATTATGCATCCATCTGTTACAAACCACCAATTAAAATTCACCACAAATTTATTTATGCCCCCCCACAATCCCTCCTTATGTCCCCCACATATTTCTTTATGCCTCCCAAAAGTAAGAAATGCAAGCTATTTCTTTTCCGTGGTGGATCCCAAACCCAAACTCCCTCCACAAAATATGATGCCACTGGCATTTCCTTATGCCCCCACATGGATTCCCCATAGCCTTCTCCTACACCATTCCTATGGCAGTCTACCCAACCAGCCAACAAACAAATCAAAAATGCACCATTCACACAACACAACAAGAAAATAACAACATAAAAGAAGGATTAAACTCCTACCTCTCCATAGTAACTTTTGTTTCCAACAACAATATTTCAATGCCAAAAACATAGTCCCAAAAACAGCAATCTCCAAGCATGCAAATTTTCTCCAAACTCCTTCCAACAACAAGAGCTCTAAACACACAGAAAATGCACCCCAAGGAAGTATGCAAAAATATTCAACAACCCAAAACAAGCAAAGAGTTTCAATTATATAGAAGAGGGAAGAGAAGAGTATGATGCGGATCCATGTAGGATGCCACATCACACATCCTCAAATTCAAACACAAAAGAAAAAATTTCATTCTCCAAGGCACAATAAAGAGGTGGGTGAAAATGTGACAAGTACTAGCACACTCTAAGAAGCCACACCCCAAAGGACAGCAAATTAAATAAAATGTAAGAGAGTGTAATCAAAACTTGCAACATGATTTATAAAATGCATTTAAAAATCCTAAAATCACCCCTCAACCATAAGTATGGTTGGTAATTTAAATTGAGAGGTATGGGACAAGTTTTACTTGTCCCACACACCTCCAAAAACAGCCCCCAAGGACAAATTCGAATTTCCAAGGAGGTGGAGTGTTTCATACTCCAAAATATGACTTACACAACTTACACAACCCTTACATATTAAATACAAAGAGCCAACAACTTCCATTATTACTTTCCCATAACCCAAATTTGATTTATTTAAGTTTTAACCATATGATTTCTCACATTAATCTATCACAATTTTAATTAAATAAAAGAGAGGGACACATTACTAATAAAATACATACAACAACAATAAAAATTAACCACATTAATAAAATACACAAACCCATGGTCACATATAAAGGTGATCCCCCCATGGGAATCCCTAACAACAACAACACAAAACAACAAAATAAGTTGTCATGGTGACCGTGTCGAATTCACCTAAAATTCTATTATGGTTGGTCTCCAATCCCCTGATGTTTGTTGTGATATTTTAACCTACAAAACACAAATAGATCCTTTATCTTCATGGCCATATCAGAACATCCAACATGATATAAATAAAATCAAATAATCCTCTATGCATATGAATCACAACAACATCAAGGCAATTTAACAATATCACTAATAATTTATATCAACAACTATATCATCATCATATAATATCCATTTTCTAGATGTACTCATAATATCCAAAATCACATGTCCTGACAAACATCCATAAAACATCCATGTCATATAGTATATCATCATCCCTAAATGAGTGTCTCTAATAATCGTCATGTATCATAACCAAATCAAGATTAACAATAATCCATGACCAGTGTCTAACATCATACTAAATCAAAACATAATAATGTCCATAATGTGATCACATTATCGAATAACCATCAAAAGGTGTCAAAGGAAGTGGGCATACAAAAAAGGTCTGTAACTCAGACGATGGGTTATTGACCAAATGGAGTCGCCAAAGGTGCTTAAAAGTGCCTCAAAATGTTGATTCTTAATAGGAACACATCAAACCACTAAGATGAAGTGGTAAGGTGCTTCAGACCTGTCCCACCATGCCAAAATTGTTATTGCGGTCACACAATGGCTTGTGATTTTCTGTTGTAATGAGACACCTTGGAAATATGGAAGATCTAACCTCAGTGTCCCACCAAGTGTGCCAAAACTGTTAGTGCAAAATCACAGCACCCCTAAATGAGTCGTCAAATCTACTTTTCTAAGGAAGATTCATTTGGTGTGATCGCATAACATGGGATCATCTCTCAAGTTGTGGAACTTGCAAACCTAAGATGATCCTCCGAGAAAGTTGGTTCTTGTTCCTAAACTATGTGCCACGAACTACTCTAATGCAAGCAAAAACTAAACTCTGTCCTAATCTAACCATTCCAAGGAACCGAGAGAGAAAGAGAGAGTGAAAGAAAATCCTACACTAAAGCGGTGATACACCAGAAAAGGAAGTGGATGATCACAGACCCAACTACCTGAAATGGAGAGAGGTGAGCAGAGGAGAGGGTGGACAAAATGCACCATAGACTAGAGATATATTTCACATAGAACACCACTTTGAAACCCATTAAACACAGCTCCTAGGACCTGTAATAGACATCAAAAGTATGCACAATAT
Source organism: Taxus wallichiana var. yunnanensis (assembly GCA_018340775.1). Taxonomy (NCBI): domain Eukaryota; kingdom Viridiplantae; phylum Streptophyta; class Pinopsida; order Cupressales; family Taxaceae; genus Taxus; species Taxus wallichiana. The sequence goes on along the minus strand of CM031239.1, from coordinate 648,408,875 downwards.
ACCCTGTGACAATGAGAGGTAAGGAGAGACAACAAAATAAGCCAAGGATGGATAGATGCATCACAAAATAGATTTTATTGCTCCAAAATGTTACATAGTGCACCATCAGTGGGAAAGAGGTAAGAAAATTCCATTACAAAGCCATGAGAGGAGGCTTAGACTCCGCATTCGACCCTAAGGAAGAAAGGGAGAGGGGGTAGAAAAGAAACAACGACCAACCATTTGAATGTGCCCCTCTATTACAATATATAGGAAGAATGGGAGAGAGAAGAGGGAAGAATTCGAATCATGCTCCAACCACCCTGAGATACGCATTTAATCTCATTTTAAAAGCTCAACCACTAAATATCAATGCCTTCTATAAATCCACCCATAATATGTCACTTCTAGTTCTCTCGGTGGATCAAATCGAATCAGATTTGGTAGTTGAAGAGATCAAATTATGCATTAATGTCCTGGAAGACTTTTTCCCAGTTTTCACCTACTAGAGCCTTCCCAAAATGATATTTTATGTTCCCAAGGTGTAGAGGGTGTCGATACATTTCTAAAAAGTCTTCTCCCACTCAAATTTGATTCTCCAGTTGAAAGATATGGCCATTTGAATATTAGGGTTGCGGGGTGCAATATTTAAAGAGTCTACCCCTGTAGGGTCCACGTGGTGGCCTCGCGCACCTTAGAGATTTGGCCCCTACCCTTCACTCTTGAAATAGTGCTAGACTAACATGTGGTGGCCTCCACAAGCTCCTTGGGGTCCCTTGTATTTTTCCTATGACCTTTACTCGACGAGAACATACATCCGACTGGGACACGCAGCAGCCTTGTGCTTGCTTAGAAACCCCTTTTCAAACTTGCTCTTGAACTAGCACCACTTGGACACTTGGCACTCTTCATCGTCCTGCCATCATGCATTGACTATTCAACCTAACTATGTCCCCTTTTTGAGATTGGATGCGTGGAGGCTCCGCACTTGCTTAAAAGCCCGATCAAGATTTGCCTTTAAAGGAGCATTGGGTTGACACTTGGAAACCTCCATAGGTCTTTGGACTTTTCAATGACCTCCCTCTTACCTTTTGGACCTTAGACTATGTAGCGAGTTGGAACTCATTTGAGCCTCCACTTTTGGATTTACCCTTGGAGATGTGCCACTTGGACACATGGCAGTCTTTGCCAACACTTCGCTACTTAGTATTTTTTGAGGCCCACCCTGTCTGGCTTTTGACCTTTGTTGACCATTTGCTACGTGGAGGGCTAGCATAAGTTTGATTGTCTACCTTGGACTCCCATTTTAGAATTGTGTTGAGGCAACACTTGGCCCCTTCCATCGAGTCGAGACTTTTTCAATGGTTGTGCAACTTTTGGGGTTCTGGACGTATGGAAGCTTGGTGCTCATTTGAGCTTCCCCTTTTGGATTCAACTTTGGAGAAGCGTCATGCTAACACATGGCTCTCTACATTTTCACCTCCATACTTAGTCAATTTTTGGACTCGTTCTAAATTGTTTTGATCCTGGAGACTTCATATCTTCACAGTTTCTTCTCTTTCTTACTCTTGGCTTCTCTGTGATGCTACTCCTCCTTCTTTGACCCTACTATTTTATTTCCAAGCCCACCTATAACCTATTAAATAGATTTAAGACATGGATTCACTCGACAGATCCGTTTCTTCTCTTTCTTCTTACATAGGGTCGTTTAGTCTTTCGCAGGCCCCACCACTCCATTGTTGAGTCCTTCTGCTGACTTTTTACAAGATTTAAATGTGTTTTCTCTGGTTCTTTCTGTGTGGGGTCGTGGTTGATCCAATATTTTTCTAGGGGGAAAAATATGGATACAAGTACCCATATATGCATATGTATATCCCACCTCTCTTTTATGCCTCTCCATACACACATCAATCTACCTCTATGTCTATCTTTGTCTATTCTATTCCTATGTTTGTGTGTGTTTTCTTCTCGACCCAAACATCTCATTTTATAGGATCATCGACCACCACCGTGACCTATCTCTTGAGCAGATCGTGTATCAAGTGTCAATGTGGTCCTCCATTGGTGAATGATTATCCTCTCCAAAACCTTCCACTCTCTGTAATGATGTCTCTAGGAATATTCCCTACATGGAATATCCTTTTCTTGGCCTCCAAGGCTCCAAGCTAGCACCTTATCCACTTATCATGCCTAGTCGGGTCCTCACACTTTTCCTCAAGTGCCTCTAGAATGCCAAATATGGCTAAGTCCTTTAAACCCATGTTTTATCTCTCGCACTACTTGGTTTTACTAAAACCCTTCTTAAACCCCTTTATCCTATGTGCTTTACCCTTAGCTCCCCGCATCTTATTGGTCCCGCATGCGTGTGCCTCTTGGTACTTAGCCAATATTTTAGGTCCAACAGGAAAAGATCCTAACCAAATAATCCGAGAATTCGCAATTGCATGCAATATAACTATTTAGGAGATGTTCTAATACAATCACATAACTTAACTAATTGATCAATTGAACAACCAATTATTAAATTATAAATTCAATCAACTAGTTCTTTGTTTAATTTATAACGTATAGTCAGGTAATGGCATTGAATATTCTTCATGATTGCATAACTACTTCTCTATCAACACGTTCAATCTTAGGCGAAGTGTCCACGTTGTTCAAGCTCCTCATTATCATGGATTTATATATGTGTGTAACCTCGTATGGTTTCAGCTTGTTTGGCTTTGAACGGGTCCCTTTGGCTGCATCTCCGTTGTTGCAGATGACCTCTATGTTGTGAATGAGTTTTTGGTTGCATATTAATGGATACACATAACAACTCTATTGAAATCAACGCTGACATTTATTTAAAGAACTATTTAACATCACATTGCATCCAAAAGAATAAATGCATACCCATAATCCACAAAATAAAGTAAACTTAGTAATAATTATATTAACTAATATATGTGCCATAAGTTTAAGATATAGTGGAAATGTTCAACAATATAACTAGGAAAATTCAAGTTCATGGGTACACATGGATTAAACAAAATATAGCAGATGAGGTGTTTTAAACAAGAAATAGAATGACTCATTAAATGGTAGGGTTATACCCTTTTATATCATCATAATTCAATACAAATACATCATTATACTTATGACATATCTGAATAAATTGACAATACTTCTCATGGGTACATACCCTTTCTAATTTTAGTTATTTTCTTACATAGATAATTACTTTATGGTAGTCCTTCTTGATATTTAAGGTTTCTTTCCCCCCCTTGAATTGACCATCAAGGGTTCTAAGGTGACCAATCACTTTGTAAAATTGTTGGTTTTCAATTAAATTATCTAATCATGTTAACATTCTTAGAGTTTACGCTATATGTCTTGAGAGAAATCAACTTTTTTAAAATAAAATTGACAATTTGGTAACTTTTCAATTATCTACCAATGACAATAATTACTAGGAATTATTAGTCTGATCAATAACTTCATATTTTGATCCTCCATCTTCATAACATCCTTAGGAAGATCAAACTTGACTGCAATTAAATCCATTTAGTTAGCATCAACATTTTGATCCCTTGGGACAACTCTAAGGTTGATTGTATCAAAGTACTTTAAGAGATCCCAAAAAAAAATATAGGATTTGAGGAGATTTTTTGGATAAACATTGAGATGTCACTTGCTAAATTACCATCTCATTGTATCCAAAGATCATTAGATTCTTGAGTCCCTTCTTATTGGTAATCAAAAAATCCCGTATTAGATCTCCATATATAGCTACATTGTTGGTATTGTTCAAAAGAAGTCTATGTGAAAAGAAAAATTCTCTTTATTTGGTGACAATAATAAAACACCTACACCAACACATACCTTGCACTTTGAACCATAAAAATACATCTTCCAAGCACCTTATAAGTCTTTATCTAATTTTCGAAATCTAGGAATGGAACTACCTTCATCGTGTAAGTAATAGGTACCCAGGACTAATATTCTTGAAGTATCATGACTACCAAAGTTCTATCTCTCCTTTTCCCATCCATCTAAATGCTCTTCTAGAGCTTTATTCCTTTATCCAACCTTTGAATACTTCCTGAAGTATAAACACCACTACAGATGGTGTGTTTAAATCTGATCCATTCGATCTAATAGGAAAATAGAAGATAAGGTGTAATGTATGCATGTCAAGTGTTGAAGGACTGCACTTTTCCTATAAAATGTGTTGTGTAAAGTGTTGTGAATCGTGCCAAAAATGAGAAAAAAATTGTAACTTCCCACTAGTCATAGGAACTTAGGAAGGGTCGGAGTGGCTAGGCGTTATTGTCTAGTGCTTTGAATACTGGTGTTTTTGATGTTTGAAATACCCAAGCTAGGTTCTAGGCCATTTTTGTAATTGAATACTATGTTATACCCGTGTCTTTGAGTTGTGACTTTAAACCGTTGTGTGGGGTGATTGATTTACCCAATGATTACCCCCTTATTTTGGGTGCATGTGATGTCAAGAGGAGTATGTAGCCCAAAGGAGGACCAACCACCGAATGTGACTAATACCTTGTAGGGGAAGGAATGTGCTTGGTAAAAACCAAGGCATATGCAAACAAAATGGTTGAAAATAATTGTTAGTGTAAACAAGATAAACACACATGTAGAATATGATGTGTAAGCTAGCAAGAAAGAATACAATGTAAACACGTAATAGTACATACATAGTAGACCATGAAAAGTGGTTTTAAAACATGGGACATCACTCATGATGTCGCAAGACAATCAAGACCAGAGTGGCCAAAAGAATACAATGTGCACACAAGACAAAGGGAAAAGCCCACAAACAATGGCATACAATAGAAGACAAGATAAAATAATATCAAGCAATGTAACAAATAATTGTGGTGGAAAATAGACCTGCAAAATAAATGTTTCACATGAAGCACCCATTAGCATGTTAGAAAGATAAAAATTATGTCAAAACATGTATAATCTAATATAAGATAGTGTGCTAGTATGAATAGGAAGTAGTATGAATCAAAACAATAACACTTGTGATGAGTACAAAAGTAGATGCCCCCAAGAGTTGCTATGGGACTAGTAATAGGTAATGTGCAAAACATTTATGTTATATGTAAGGATCTGTGTAAAGTATTTGATCACAACTAGAAGGCAAGTGAACATGCATGTGTATATAGAAAGAGATAATGACATACAATATATCCATCTAACATGTGTAAAAATGGACATGTAAGCATAAGAAAGTAAGATTACATGCAACCAAGATATGTAGTATGTTGTGGATGTGAGTGGAGTGGAATGCAAAGTGAGTGTGATAGGAGAATCCTTCCCCCCAAGTGAGTGTGAATGAGTATGCATGAGATGAGGTTCATTTATAAAAGACCCTCAAAATCAAGAATGAACCATAGAACAAGAGTGTGTCATCGGGAAATGGTTTGAATTATGCACTAGAAATATGTGATCGAAAAATCATAGAGTGTAGAGTGTGAGTGATGTGAAGTGAGGTTCATTTTATATTCAGATACCCTCAGTAGTGGAGTATGAATCATGGAACTAGAGTGTATCATCAGGTAGTGAGTGTAGCATGTAAAAGTAGATACAAGAAAGATGTGTCATGAATGTGTATAGTGTGCATTGCATATGATGTGTGATATAAGCGTGAAAAAGAGATATCATGAATTCATGATGTGTGAAGTGTGGGAACAAATGAGCTAGGAGCAGATTTTTCTTTTAAATCAAGAGGTTTTAGGGACCGAGATGCACTAGCAAGTGCAATGGAAACCTCAAGAGGAGGTTACAACCATGGTGTGGATGGTTGAACATCATTGATAGTGATAAATTTCCATTTATTAATGAACTTTAGACACAATTGATTCATGGAGATGATAACCTCAATTGCACGAAGCCGGAAAGAACTAAGATCATTTCACACCCTTTGACTAAAGGGGCCACCAGAAAAGGCACAAGCATGGTAAGAGAACCAACTATGACTAAGATGTTGACATAACCATATGATTTAGGAACTAGATATGAAATCTATGAGAGTGGATAACGATAGTGACAAGAAGTGTAATATAACATGCATTTATGTAAAATGAGGTATCAACCATATTTTTATTGATAGAAATAGATCTAATAGAAGCACTAATGTGCAAGTAATCAGAAGATAATGTAGCATGATAGCCATGATCAAAGAAAGCAATGATCAAGGGAGATGTATTAGCATCAACAACTAGAAAATCAAGATCCCCCGATGAAGGAGGAGGCACTGCATGATATGTATGATTGGATGAAGAGTCGATGCTTGCTTGTCATGCTTAGGAAGAGGATTGTTGAAGATCTTGAACTTGTGATTTTCATTGACCGGCATAGATGTCATAGGATTAGGAAGCTCAATTGCATTATTATCAATAAGATCTTGAATAATATTTTGAAGTTTGAAACAACGATATGTAGAATTCCCAATGCATTGATGATAGTCGCATATAAAATTTTCATTGTAATTGCGACATTTTGGACAAGATGGATCCAAATTGAGTGGAGGAGGAATCATAATAAGATTGCTCTCAACAAGTTATCACAATAGAATGTTTTAAGTGACAGATAACTTTGTGAATGTACACTTGGATGGTTTCCATTGAAACTTTTTGGTATTAGATACAACATTTACAATCGTTTATCCATTGAAAATTTTTGGTATTAGCTACAACATTTATAATTTATTTTCATGTAGCTTAAGATTATGACACAAAGTATTGAATGATGGAGATGTTTCAAAGATAACACTCTCCGAGAGAGGCGATAATATAATTTGGACTAATAAATATTGAAGTTCAAATTTTCACAAGCACATTAGACATCTTGGCTAAGTTGTTCTTATATCACAAGACAAAATCCGATAGATGTTTGTTAGATCCTATTGATGATTATATTTTTGGATGAACCATCAAATTCATTGGATACCTTAGGTTAGTGGGACGTGCACCCTAAGGTAACCTCCAGATTTTAAAGAAGTTGGCTCTTCTCTAGTGTGGGATAGGGTTAGGAGAAAGATTTAAAATAAATGTAAAATGAACTACGGCGATGTGTCAGAAGAATATGCTTTAATCAAGAACCTAACTACCTAAAATGGGGAAAAGGTGAGTAATGAAAAGGGCGGGCAAAATGCACCACAGTCTAGAAAATATTCACACAAAACACCACTTCGAACTACTAAGCACAACTTTTGAAACTAATAATAACATTATAAGCATGCACAATATACCAACATTGAAATAAAGGCTATAAGAGACAATACAGATATGCAAAATGCACCATAGGGCATATTATATTACTTCACAACTATGCACAATACAACAACAGATAAGAGGCAAGAAGAGTGATAGTACAAAGCTCAAAGAGAAGGCTAGAGCTCTAGACCCTTGCCTTTTACAGAAGAGGAACTGAGACAAGAAATAAGAATTGACTAACTCCTTATATTTTTCTATGAAGCCTCTTATTACAATATATAGGATGAGAAGAAGATAAGAAGATAATTCTGAAACATATTTCCAACTACTTATAAGTTATGGTAAATGGTGTGAAGTGATAGAAATAGATTTGTGAGATCTATCTCACACTTCCCCATGATCTGTTATTTAAGGAGTGAGATCCATACCCATTTAATACATCTTTAACTATTTTGCAACCGACTCCCTTGAAGTGGACTCACCTTTTAAGGAACATCCTTTCAAATCTTTATTACATATCTGAAATTCTCAATCATTATGCATCAGGTTCTGGGCTCATGATTCCAAAGTGGCACCTATTTTTATGTTGTTCTATTAAAATGACCCTTCGAGTGTAGGTGAAAAATTAAGTATTCGTAGGTTCACACTCTTTACATGGAACTGTGCATTAACTCTATTGCTGAAAAGACAAGCCAAATGACTTTTGCCTTTTACCTTTTGAAAATATCTAGCGTTTAAAACTTTTAGATGGGTTTCATAATTTCCCATACATGGTATTTGGCTTGTCACCAATCTTTCACAACCTGCTTTGAACTTGGAGTCCATTTGTCGCGAGATCCACATGGAAGCCAAGTACATCTCTAGGGTCTCTTCTTTTCTTCATAGCTTTTGGAAGTGTCTTTGAGCTAAAACATGGCACCTTCCATGAGCCCTCTAATATCTCTTTGGTAAGTAATGGACTTGCCGCATATTAATACAAAGACCATTTTCTAAGTGGGGCCCTTATGGTGACTCCATGTGTAAGCCACTGTGGGATTTTGAGGATTCATTCCCCCCTTTAATTTCTGGAATTGCACCGGGTTTACACTTGGTACCATCCGCGAGACCACTAATCATTCTTGAGTTGGCTTGTCCCGCTTAGTTTTTCATCATTGATTTGGTTAAGCATTTTTCCCCATATCATCAAAGGCTAGACCCCTGGTGGGACTTGAATTTGTAGGAGTCTCAAAACTCACTTATTCAATCCAACAGGAATCTGCTTGTTATCTAATTTTAACGGGTGGTGGAGAAATTAGATAACAGTTTGGTGACTCACGGGGACCATTATCCTGCTAAATGGAACAAACCCACAATCTCCCACTATTCATTGGGCCCAAAAAATATGTTATGAGCTGATCTAAACCTTTGTTGAAGTATTCAAAGTTTCGGTGAGCTTCTGTAGTCGTTAGTTGATCCTTGTGCCCTCTACTCTCATAAGGAAACTCTAAAACTTGTTTTGTGAGAGTAGAAAATTGAAAATCAGAAAAATCACCTCCTTGACTGATTTTAGTTACTCTGCATTTGTTTGAAGTGAAGTTTACAACCATTACAGAAAACTGTGAATTCCCCTACTTGTGAACATTGGAGGGTCTGGTGCATTTTAATTGGAGTAATATGGACATGGGCTTATACAAAGATAAATCATACATGCCTCAAGTGAGACATGTAGAGTGTGCGAAAGCACTTTTTCTAGCTGAAAGCAATCTACCCCTACTCCTACACTAACCAGACTTGGGAAAAGCTAAACAAAACCTGAAACAAGTAGGGAGAAATAACTTCCCTTTCTTATAAAGTGTGGCCATGCAATTAATTTAGCAATAGATATGACCTACGATAAGAGTGAAAACTTACCTTCCACTCTTTTTCCCACAATATCAACAAACAAAATGAATACCTCCTCTCTTTGTTTATCATTTAGTTAGAGGTGTTGTAGCTGACCCCTGGGACTTTGAAGACTATCCTCATGCTTTGAAGTAAGCATGATAGGTGTTGGCTTCCCCCTTGATTCTGATGAGGCCCATCCTATGGTGGGGCCCGGTTCAACCTTCTGTTCTTGCCCATTGTTCTGAATTTCAACCTTTGAGACGAGGCTTTTTTGTAGACTTTGCAAAATCACTTTTTTTGCTAAAAGAAATCTACCCCTACTCCTACGCTAACCAAAATTGGGAAAACTTAAAAAAACCCTAAAACATGAAGATATAAATAGCTTGCCTTCCTTATAAAGTGTGGCCATGCAATTAATTTAACAATAGGTATGGCTTGTGATAAGAGTGAGAACTTACCTTCCACTCTTTTTCCCACAATATCAACAAAAAAAATGAACACCTCCTCTCTTTGTTTATCATTTAGTTGGAGGTGTTATATCTGACCCATGGGACTTTGAATACTATCATCATGCTTTGAAGTAATCATGACAGGTTTTGGCTTCCCCCTTAAAACCAACACCTATCATGCAAACTTTCCAAAAAAATTTGCTAACTTTCCTGAAGGGTGTCATCCTTATCTTCTTTCTCCTCTTTTTTAGTAGCTTCGTTAAAAATCCAGACTCTTTGATTGAAAGCAAAAATCTTTCAATGATATTTCTTTCTAGAGCCTCTGAATTTGATTCAGGGGAATTGTCATGAGTAGCAGGTTGCTTTTGTTGCGGGGTTGATGAAGTAGCAAAGGTTGTAATTTCCATGGGCTCTTCTTCATCGAGACATCCCCCAAATCTGATAAGTAATCAAGCTTATTGTCAATTTGTTATCCCCCTTTTGTATGATGGTTTTTGAGTCTACAAATTCTCCATCATGTATAGCTCCATCTTGAAACATGAAGCCCGTTGGCCCAAACTCTTCCAAAAACTCTAATTTATGGAGAGGATGAATGGGGAAGGGATCCACAGTCTCTTGAGCACTCGAATCATGATTCAAACCCCATGAATTCAATTCACTTCTCACCATATGCTCCTCTTCTTTTGGATTTGGAGTTGTTCCTTGTTTGTATGGGGGTATAGCTGCTCAAAGAAAAGAGGGGTGGGATGGATGGCTTGGAGATGGAGAAGGGAACTCAACATTTGGAGTGGTATGATATGGTAAAACTTGGGGTGGGATGGGAGATGAACAAAGAGTTGGTGATTGACCTACCCATCGACAAGGTTGTCTCATGTTTTTCCCATATGTTTCAATACCTTCGATCCATTGCATAAGTGGAGGCATTTTTCTTCTAAGAAGCCAAGCTTCTCTTGTGAGCTATAATGCCTAGGAATAGGGCCAACCCATAGACAAGGTGCCCTACATCCTATTCTAAATGCCTCCATTTTTTCTATAGCCCAAGATTGAACCATGCCTGTCTCTATTTGTGTTATCTTCTCTAGTAGACCAACATCCTCCAATTGATTGTAGTCACCAAATGTGTACTCATGTCTTTGATTGGTTTCATAGCCAAACTAGTCTTGGCTTTGCTCATCTGGTCGGGATAGTGACTTTGAAACTGGTTATGATGTTGGTTTGGAGAATGCGTGAAGCTCATTAGATACTGATGATATTGTTGGACATGTGAATTCCATTGCAGGGAATGAAGTCATAATTGCACAACTTCATAGGACGAAGGGAAATGAAGGAGGTGGAAAGAAATATGAATGGATATGGATGAAAGAAAGACTGACTTGATGAAATGATAGGATGCTTTGAACTATCCTCTCTTAGGCGTTCCAAGAAACTTGTTGACGATTATATTTGCGGATGAACCGTCAGATTCGTTGGATACCTTAGGTTAGTTGGACATGTGCCCTAAGGTAACCTCCAAATTTTAAAGAATTTGGCTCTTCTCTAGAGTGGGATAGGGTTAGGAGAAAGATTTAAAAGAAATGTAAAACTAACTAAGGTGATGCGTGAGAATAAGATGCTTAAATCAAGAACCTGACTTTCTGAAATGGGGAAAAGGTGAGTAATGAAAAGGGCAGGAAACATGCACCATAGTCTAGAAAAGATTCACACAAAACACCACTTCGAACTACTAAGCACAACTTCTAAAACTAGTAATAACATTATAAACATGCACAATATACCAACATCGAAATAAAGGCTATCAGAGACAATACAGATATGCAAAGGATGGAAAAAATGCACCATAGGGCATATTATATTACTCCAAAAATATGCACAGTACAACAATAGATAAGAGGCAAGAAGAGTGCTATTACAAAGCTCAAAGAGAAGGCTAGAGCTCCAGGCCCCTGCCTTTTACAGAAGAGGAACTGAGACAAGAAATAAGAATTTACTAACTCCCACTATTTTTTTATGAAGCCTCTGATTACAATATATAGGATGAGAAGAAGATAAGAAGATAATTCCATAAACATCTTCCCAACTACTTGTAAGTTATGGTAAATGGTGTGAAGTGACAAAAATAGATTTGTGAGATCTATCTCACACTTCCCCATGATCTTTTATTTAAGGAGTGAGATCCATACCCATTTAATACATCTTTAACTATTTTGCAAGTGAATCCCTTGAAGTGGACTCACCTTTTAAGGAACATCCTTTCAAATCTTTATTACATATCTGAACTTCTCAATTGTTATGCATCGGGTTATGGGCTCATGATTCTAGTGGCACCTATTTTTATGTTGTTCTGTTAAAATGACCCTTCGAGTGCAGGTGAACAAATTGAGTATTTGTAGGTTCACACTCTTTACACGGAACTGTGCATTAACTCTATTGTTGAAAAGACAAGCCAAATGATTTTTCACCTTTTACCTTTTGAAAATATCGAGCATTTAAAACTTCTAGATGGGTTTCATAATTGCCCATACGTGGTATTTGGCCTGTCGCCAATCTTTCGCAACCTGCTTCAAACTTGGAGTCCATTTGTCGTGAGATCCATGTGGAAGCCAAGTGCATCTCTAGGGTCTTTGCTTTTCTTTGTAGCTTTTGGAAGTGTGTTGAGCTGACACGTGGCACCTTCTATGAGCCCTCTAATATCTCTTTGGTAAGTAATGGAATTTCCGCATATTAATGCAAAGACCATTTTTTAGGCGGGACCCTTATAGTTGACTCCACGTGTAAGCCCCATGGGATTTTGAGGCTTCATTCCCCCTTTAATTTCTAGAATTACACCGGGTTGACACTTGGCACCATCCGCGAGCCCACTACTCATTCTTGAGTTGGCTTGTCCCGACTTATTTTTCATCGTTGATTTGGCTAAGTCTTTTTCCCCATATCGCCGAAGGCTTGACCCTAGTGGGACTCAAATTTGTAGGAGTCTCAGAACTCACTTGGTCAATCCAGTAGGAATTTTCTTGTTATCTAATTTTAATGGGTGGTGGAGGAAATTAGATAACAGATCCTTGCTTAATTGTGCGAGTTGAGCATAGGATATATTAGAGTCAATATTGATAGATAAATGATGATAAAAGCATCATCTAAATGCATAAAATATGTTACCAAGTGGACAGGTAAATCATAAAACCAATGCATTGCATAATTGTGAAGACTTATCTCGAAAGAGCTTAGCTAAGAGAGTATGATCATCTATAAAATCTAGACATGCTACGTTGGGTTCACCAAATGATTTAACAAATATGGAAATATAAATTGTAAATTCTAATCAAGCAAAAACATAGATATAAATAGTTAAAGTATATATTTAACATAAGCAAGTAAGCTAGAAAAATGTAAAACCCTAGTTGCAAGAGAGAGGGTAAGATACTTAGTTGATTTGCAATAAATCTAAAGCTATGTCAAGCTAGAAAATTGATGGAATACGAAGCATAGTTTCAAAATCAGGCCTAGGAAAATGTATAACTATCAGGAATGTCAAGATTAGGGCACTTGTGTAGGGTCAAGGGTGATGCAAACCTCCTATGGGTGCATGTGACTACTTAGAACCTCATAAACTCAATTTCATAGGGTCATAAGATGTTTTTAGATGTTTCCTTTAGTCTCTTATATGTCATTATACTTTGTCATTGCTCACATGAAACCTATAAGAAGAAAGAGCACCTACAAAACCCCAAAACACATCAAATCCTAAAAATAAAAAGATGCAAATGGGGAGTTAGATTGACCCCAACGGTCACCGACTAAGTGAGCTTATGATCTAGGTGATGCACTACATTTCAGAATCCATGTAGTTATGCATGTGTGTGTGTAGAAACGTGATTTAGGTGGCTTTTGTGCCAAACGCACATGAATAGTGAGCAATATCTAGATGTAGAAAATGTAGATAGATGTGTGTATGGAAATATGAACTTCCCCTCTTATGTGTGTATTCAGAAATGAAAGTCCCTTGTCCTTTGTGTTGAGCTAGATGGATGCTCGATTGCTCTTAAAATGCTCTTGGATGAAACCTTAGGTGGTGATAGATAATGCTTAGTGCACGGTCCTTTATTATGGTCACATACCTTTGTATTTATATGATTCCCTTGCTTGAATTTTGTAATTAACCATTAAAATGCTAACCCATAAGAAATAAAGATACCCAACAACTAGAAAGGACCCAAAAGATGTGAGCAAGATACAAAGAGGACAAGGCACCCAGGGGGATGGGGCACTGGGCATTGGCTCCTGGTTGGGCACTAGTGTTTAGACTCGAAAAACTGAAGTATCGTAGGTCAAACTAAGCAATAGGGTGTGTAAGACCAAGAAGGAAACCAGAAAGCAAGCAAAGAGGCCAAAGATTGGTCAATTAGTTCTTTTCTTGCTTATGAATCATATGAATAGTGGTATGTGACCAAACCTAGAAATGTACCTAAAGTGTGTGATTTAATGTCTAGAATAACATATACATCTAAGTTAAGATATATTAATAATTATAAGAAATCATAATGATAATATGGCCTTACTAAGCGTGGGATTCTATACCAAGTCCTCTAGAATTCTATGTTAAAATTAGGTAGCTCCTCATTTTGTGATCTTTTTATTGTGGTGAATTACTCCATTAGTGAAAAATGGTCACTCTTATCCTAAAAATACCTATCTAGTATTTCTCCAAATTAATCCCATGTATATATGGAGTTAGGAGGGAGGTTCCCATATAATTCTAGAGCTTTTCCTCTACAAAAGTCAAAGCCAATAATATCATAACATCATCCATTTTGGTTGTATGATGGAATTAGCACAAGTGTATTATATATTTGAGGTGATCTATTGGATTAACATGATTTTCAAATGAAAAATATGGTAGGATTTTGAGATTTGTAGTTGGATATCATTCCATACTTTTCGGGCTAGAGGGATGCCAACTTTAAAGTAGGGAAGGCATAATTTATTTAATAAGCCATTTTTGTGAGGGGTTGGAGGCATTCTTCCAAGATTTATGTGGGAACACAAGGTGGAGTGGATTTGTCTCTCTAGTATTGAGGAGGATTACCATACCTCTATAGATATCTACTTCTTGTTCTCCTTTGTGGTGACAAACAAAAAATCAACAGTTATTACTTAATATCAATTTTTCTTATTAATCCTTATCATATGCTCAATAGGATTGGAATTTTGAATTGAGAGATTAAAAGATTCTCTCGGTGTTTGGGAATGAGGTTCATAAATTAGGAAAAATAAGGGCACACCAAATCTTATTTGAAATTTAGAAGAACATTCAAAGGAACTCTTAAAAAATAGAACAAGATCTAAACAAAGTGTAACCAAATGTCTACGTCTTTACTTCTACACATATAACAAATATTTAACAAAAACACATAAGACTCCCACCGAGCATGCAAAAACTTCTTGTAGAAGTAGAGAGTGAACCTTTTAAAGTACTAAGAATCAATTAGAAAAATTGGAATGGAAATTTGGAGAAGATAGAGGACAAAAACTAAACCATGTGTCTTATTCAACAACAATAGGAATTGATGATTTTGACATAGTTTTACACAACAATTACATAATAATGCCCTTACTATTGTAACACCAGAGAAAAGGAGGATCCGCATTACAAATGACACAATACTATACAAATCAACCCAATATAGACAACGTAGATGTCGTAGGCTCACTCAACATTGGGATCTCATCTTCCCGCGGTATCATAATTTACCCTTTGCAGGTTGTGGAAATTTTCTAGGTGCCCATTTATTTTTCCTTTCCTACGAGTTATCATTTTTTAATTTCCCGTCAACTGCGAGAAAATTTATTTTGTTTTGGGTTTAATAAGTTATTGGCATCATCGGTAGGCATGGGAATAATATGTGGCAATATTATCTAAAAAAATTCTATATACCCGCGTCTAAGGAATTTTTGTTATTTTATTCGTCATTTGTATAAAAAGATCGTTAATAGAAGATTTCATTATTTAATTTGGGTAGAATACAACAATTTTTAATGTTAATTTTCAACCTAATATTTTAGTTATTGAAGGTGGCAATTTCCCTATTGGATTCGAGTTGTTTGGGCTAACAGTAGTCAAAGAGTGGGATGTTTGGGATCCAGTCTGATTCAATCTTCACTGTCCATGTATGTCTTCCAAATACAAACTACTTAATCAAAACCACTTACATCAATTTGTCCCCAACTTGGCTTGTCTAGATAAGGAAAATGGAACCACTTGATTGGTATTTAATTTTTCTTGAGATTTCCAACACTCAATCGATATTGTTCAATAGCGGAGCACTACATCTAATGGCTAGGATAATTATGGACTATTTTAGAAATAGGTAAGAAATTTGATGTCGTTAAACTACTAGAAAATATCATAAGGTCAAAATAATCCTACATACGACATCACGCTTATTGTTATTTCACAAGATCATATGGTTTATATTTTGTAGGGAGTCTTTGTGCAATTGTTATGTATCATCTAATTGTAACTGAACAGAAGAGACAGTTCAACATTAAGAAAACATAAGCACGTAAGGATAATGTGTTTGTTAGATAGCATGATCGACACGTGTAGAACACAAGTCATGTCACGACCGGGAACGTGTTCCACAGTCCACTTGTGAATGTTTGCATTTTCAAGGTCTTTAGGTATCCATTGCAAGATGTCATCAAGATGCCAAAAATATTTTGGGCCCCCATTTAAGGACAACATACAATTAAGTGGAAATTATTAGATTTTTCCTATTTTTTAATTTTGGTCCATTTAAGCAAAATTACATCCACATGAATAATGCAAGCAATATTGAGACAATAAAGTGGAGCACATATAGTAGATATTATTTGGGCAGGGACAATATGAGTTGTGGAAGAGGTGTGGGACATGTAGGTATTTCGTCCTCACATTTTTCTTTCCAACTTTCTATTCATGTCTTCATTTTATCTAATAAATAAAACGTCGTCCATTTGAAATTCTTGACACCGTAGAAAATAAAATAAAAATAGCAAAGCCTATTTTCCTCATATTTTCTAAACAAAATCCAGCACAAATTATAGTCATGTGAATAATGCAAGAAATATTGATACAATAAAGTGGAGCACATATAGTAGATATTATTTGGGCAAGGATAATATGAGTTGTGGAAGAGGTGTGGGACATGCAGGTATTTAATCCCAACTTTTCTTTCCAACTTTCCATTCATGTCTTTGTTTTATCTAATAAATAGAACTTCGTCCAATTGAAAGTTTGGACACCACGTAGAAAATAAAATTAAAAAATAACAAAGCCTATTTTCCTCATATTTTCTAAACAAAATCCATTTCTTTCAGTTGTGTAAGGGTTGGGTGTTGGCACCATAGAACTAATGGACAAGATAACATCACTTAGTGACCCCTCCATGTGGCTTAAAATAGAAGCATTACAACATTATTTTTAAGCTCAATACCATTTTACTAGGTTGACTCATGTTACATTTTGTAGATGCAATTGTTAGCTTGTTCGGTGTTCGGAAAGGAAAGCCCCGAGTGTGAATCTTTTGATCTACAATCTACCACCTACTACAGAATAATAGAAACAAACCCATAAATAAAAAATCCTCCATTGTGTAAAAAAACACAAACTATAAAACAAGACACCATCACTCATATATATATATATATATATATATATATATATATATATATATATATATATATATATATATATCCAATTACTGAAACTATCCACAAACAATATTGCTGGTATTGGTAGTTGGATTTGTAATGTTAACAAGTCATTACATCGATAAATTTTTCCCCAAACTAGATCGGTTCTGAAAATTTTGAGAACACACAGATATCATATGCATCTAAGTTCTTTGGTCATTTCCTTATGGCCATATCTGTTCTGTGAATGATTTAAGAGAACTTTTCATTTAGGAAAGGAGGTCCCACAAAAGTGTCCCACATTCCTCTTTCCACCTTGAAATTCACCTTTTGTTATCTATCTTGGATCTTTCTCCTCTACAAACCCTAGTAAAGTGAATGCCTCATCTCTCCCCTACCATTTGCTTGGCTTAGTGCTAGCATTGAAGATTGTACTTTCCCCGAGTTTGATTAGATCCATCAACTTTGATCTATATTGGATTTGTAATTTGTTTTGGAATCAATAACCATCGATTTTTACATTGAGGGACCTCCAGTTTGACATCATGGACACATCACGGACTATGTATTAAGTATCGCGATCGATAATTTCTTGCATCTAACATCTCTTCACACCACTAGTAAGATCACTCAAGTTTCCATCTTCCCTCGACTTGCCCATCGTTCCGCATCGTATGTGGTGGTTAAACATTGCATGGGTCAATTCTCTCCAAATAACTAGATGATGTAGGCTACATGTGTTTTGATGCCTAAACATAGGGTTTGATATCTCTTCAAATTTTCCTTGAACCAATATCCATGCATTTAATATATTCCATGTATTTAAATTTGTTGGCTTATCAGTAGATTATAATCTTCACACCAACCAACTGAATTATAATCTTTCAACCACTCAACTAAATCATAATATTCAAATAGAAACATTCCCTTTTTATAACCTAAGATGACCTAGAGGATTAAAAGAGGACATAATCTACATGAAAAAAATAATTCCCCTTTTTGCTAATGCATCAAATATAAATTGTTCTAAAAAGCATCAAATGCAAGTCTTAGATATGTTTGACGTCAAGTTGTTGTGCCATTGATCATTGACAAACACCATCATCAGGACTATTGATGGGGAAAACCCTTCTTACTACTTAAATAACTACAAAGAGACTCTTATTACAATTTTACATGGAATCGGTGACATAAGGAAAGATAAACGTAGAGTTTTCATATCTAACATATGTAGAGTTTGGGATTCAAACATGTGCAAGTTTTTCCTTGAAAGTATTCAATGATCGTGGCCTCTCTTTCTTAGATACATCCAAAGTATGTTTTCCTCAATGTCATGCGCACCACACCCCTTTCCCTTCATATGATTGACATATATGACACATGTTTCATAGATGCCTAGTTGTAAGAAAAATATTTTTGCATATGTTCCCTTGACATTTTTCACACTCCTAGGATTCTCCTCCCTTAATCTATTTCTTTATCACCCTCTTCCTTTAGTGTTAATTTATTTCAAATTTAACTTCCTCGATGCATCCCCTTCACTTTTTCATCGAACCTTTCACTTGTGATTGCTAGATTATTTTAAAAGTTCACTTTTCCATTCATAAAAAAATTGAATAACCATGTACCTTTTGTGAGCATCAATAACTTGATCCCCGACCTGAGTAATATAGGTGCTCAATCGGGACAATGTTTCACCTAATTTAGTGGTGCTTCCTTACTCAAGGCATTATGTATGGTTGGGGTCGATTGAGGCAATGAAAATTGGATGATAGAAACGTCGGTGGAATATTATTACAGATTAAAGGATCTAATAATGCATATATGTAACTATCAAGATTTACTAGCAATCGCATGTGTACAATAAAATGTGAACATCAAATGGTATATGTTATTTGATTTAAAGGGATATTTATTACTTTTAAGACCAATTAATCCCACCTTTTTCCATCTTTGTTTTATGTTTTACTTCATCTTTCCCGTGTATTTCCCGATACCTATCCACCCATTTCACAACTTCCCGAGATTCTAGCCCTAATTCCGGGTGCCCTACCCTATACTTGGGGCACCCCGAGGCACCCTAGTCCCACCCTAGGGCGCCCCTCTCTATGTTTAACCTCTTTCGCTCCTTTTTGGGTCACTTCTAGCCATTGGTCTCCTTTATCTTTTCCTCATTTGGCATTGTCGGGATTAATTGTGAAATTAAACTTGAGAGCCCTATAAATATAAAGCTTATAAGACCATAATGAGGGTCCTAGGTCATTACATCCTATCACTACTATCACTCCATCTAGGGTTGCATCCATTACACCATCTTGCATCCACATAACACCATACATTCAAGCTAGGAAGTTTGCATCACACACATTCTTAGAGGAGGAGGGATTATATACATTCTATTATACTATCTACATCTTCTATAGCTACCATAGCTCACTATTTCACAAAGTGCAATTGACATGAGAGCACCTAGGGCATGACATACACACACTCACCAACTACATCAGGGTTCATAATGTAGTGCAACACTCAATGATAAGTCCACTAGTTTGGCAAGCTAGGTCATCAACCCCTTCTTCTTTTTTATGTGCAGGGGGTCATCCAATTTATCTAGAAAATCTAGTGCGACGGATACATATAGCAGGGTTTCGACCCTAGTTTGACATTGCCAAACATAGTTCCTGAGTCCCTACATAGTTCATAGCACCTAGAATCTAGACCAGGGTGCCCCGAGCCCCCAATACACTCCCAGCACTGTGTCACTTCAAATAGTCCAAATCTACCCTTCGTAGGGTCCCTGAGTGATCATCTACACTTCCAAGATTTTATTTTCAGATCTGTGACAACCTACGATAGTCTATAGTAATCAGCTAAGTCATCTTCCCTCTCCTTCCTTTCCATTAGGGTTTCTATTTCATTTAGCATAGTTTATTACTATTCATTACATATAGCTTTACTTTGTTTACTATGTTTTAGTCCTCCTATTTAGATTAACACTAGAACCCTAAATCCTCCCTTTAGGTTTAGGAACTTATTTTTGTTAATCATTTTGGTGAACCCAATGTACTTTCTACCACCTTCTCAGTCTTTTTCATTCCATCATCATGAATATCTCTATCATTGAATACCTACTTACCCACCCTGATTTACTTCATCAAGTCCAAACCCTTTTCACTACTACCGATGTTTCTGTCAACATGCATTTGGACTCTATATGACACATTTTTCGAGGCCTTTTCTCAACATATAGCATTCTGGGAAATCCTCCCACTGACATTCACCCTTTTGACAATGACCCACCACTTTACATCATGTCCCACATCTACAATGTTGTTGTCAAGCGTACTCTTATCGATAATGGCTTTGAGCTTAATCTATGCCCCATGTCCTTTCTCCAAGCCATAGGTTTTTCTTCCCATGACATTAGCCCTTCTTCCATTTCCCTTCTGCACTTATGATGGTTCTATTCATCCATGTCTAGGCCATGTTACTTTTCCTTTAACTATAGGCCCTAAAACTCTCCCCACCATTTTCTTTGTTATTGATTTCCTTGTCTCATATAATTGTTTGTTAGGTAGACCATGGCTCCACACCATGTAATCCGTTCCCTCTACCATCCACCATTGTGTCAAATTCTTACATGAACATGTTGAGTATACTTCTTTCTCGAGATCGTGATCCATTCCAATATTGTGTCCATGACCCTCATACTAGTATCCATATTCCTCACATTAACACCACCTATGAACCTTAACCTTTAGAATGATCAACCACATTTACCGCCACTACGAGGTAGCTATTTGTTTAGTAGATTCATTCCATCACCCATTCCCCTACACCGTTTTGTTCCATATCAATCACCCCTTCCTCCGTGAACACTATCATCTCATCTCTCCATCATATACTAAGCCACACACCCACCCTTCACATGTACCCTTTTATACGTGACTCATTTTAGGACCATGTTCCATTTGATCCCACATGTGATGAAACCATCCATTCTCCTTCTAGTCTTCACCTTGGCTTTATCATTGATGACCTTCAACCATCTACCATCCCCTCTATTATGGTTTTTCACCATTACTAATGGTTTCCATTCTTTGATCTCCTTTTATTTATCTACATGACCTTTCTCTTCACCACTCATTAGGGGACTCCCAGCTTACTTACATCAAGGTACATTGATTTCTAGTCACTTTCAACTCATTCATGCCCTTTGGGGGCATTTTCATTTACAATAGTTACAATTCACCTAACCTCACCCATGGTACCCCCTCAACAATCCTCCATTTACTCACATCAAAATTTCATACCACCTTCACATTTGATCAACCTCATATCGCCATTCTATCCTCCATTTGACTTTGACCTAAGGACCTCACCTCATACATGAGTTCACACAACCTCTTCTCATTACTCTTGGGGCATATCACTCATGATCCCCCTCATCTTACCTTTTCATTTTACCTCTCCCACCCATACATGTTTCTTTCTTGGTCAACATTTCCATCATCTTTACCACACTTACTTTACACACTACTTTACAAGGGATCTTGTACATACACTAAACCCCACACACTACACTACAGGACCTATACATATATATCCTACATCATCCTATGCATACTAGCCTTTACCTATATCTCATTACTATATCATCACATATGATCTATCATCTATTCTCCATACATCCTATACATTTTCTACCTATTTCTTATATTGGGGGTCTATTTAGTCATCATCATATTGATCTACATTTCTATTACATCATTCACCTACATCATATACATTCTATATACTACACTTCTACACGATTTCCTTATACTTGGTCCTCATGTTTCATCACCCCATCATCATTATTACATAGCTATTCATATCTACTTCTACCTACATTTTCATTATACATTGGGTCATTTTATCTATCATCACTATTCATTTACCCTACATTACATTGCCTTACATCATTACATTACATGTCCTACCTACACATGTGTTCTTTCCTACACCATTCACATTGTCATCTATACATTGTTCACCTCACCACCACCCTATGATGCACTCTAGTTCCTCGGTCCATACTCGATTGTCGAGGGTTTACCAATCAAATGGACCTTACCTACATGCGACATATCTTCATACCACATTCCTCAGACTAGTGACCAACGCTCTAGGCTATATCATCACCCACACCCATCATCACATAGTGGTATACACCTTAGGTTAAATCACCACTCCTTCCATCAATTCTACATCATTCTATTACATTCTATCATCTCCTATCATATCATCTATATACTTCTCAATCCCAAACTATTCCATTACATCCTCACACCTTCAATTATCACGTAGTGGTATACACCTTAGGTTAAATCACCACTCCCTTCATCCAATTCACATTATCATCCTACATCGTATCATCACTTATTCTACTATCCTATCCTATGTCATTCTATTATCACCATTCCTCCTACTCATCACGTAGTGGTATACGCTTTAGGCTAAATCACCACCCTTGCCTTGTTCATCACATAGTGACATACTGCCATATAGGCTAGATCATCACCTTCTTCCACCATCATGTAGTGATATACGCTTAGGGCTAAATCATCACTCATCTATTCAACCAAGTCGTGGTATACACTTAGGCTATAGGGTCCACGCACATCTTTTCACATGCCACATTCCCATCCATTCATCTTATAGTGATATACACTTAGGGATAAATCATCACTCACCCATTCACAAAAATCATGGTATACGCTTAGGCTATAGGGTCCACACACATCTTTCTATACATCTTATCACCATCCTCTCATCTTCTATAGTGATATACGCTTAGGGATAAATCATCACTCCTCCAATCAACAAAGTCATGATATACGCTTTCAGCTATAGGGTTCACACACATCATCTCTCCACATGTCGCATTACATCACCACTACACATACACACTCATCACAACACTAGACACAAACTACACTACTCGACCATTTCTCGATGATGCACTCTCATTATGGTTCATTCTTGACTACTAAGGGGGAAAAAAAATGAACCTCACTACATATACACTTCCATACACTCAGGGGGCATGTTGCTCCTATCATTCCATCTTGCATTCCATTCCATCCATCCACAACATACTACATTGTCTTGGTAGCATTTACTTTTGCTTACTAGTGTTTTGCATGTTCACTTTACTACACATGTTAGCTTTCTTTCCTATATGTCATTATCATACACACATGCGCATTCACACCTTTTCTAGTGTGATCACAGATACATGACTCTACACACGGCATGGATGCTCGCTTCTACCCTTACTATACTGGTCACTGGGGGCATCCACATTCGTCTCATACAGGTGTTATTGTTTCATTGTATACTTAGCATCTTTTACTACTTCTACATGCTTTGACATATTGGTTTTCACTCTAACATGCTAACGGGTGTTCCATGTGTAGACACTTGTTTTACAGGACTACATGTTCCCATGACTACTTGTATTTCTCCTTGTATGCTTTGTTTGCCATCCATTATGTGGGGCTTTTCCCTTTGCTTGTGTGCACACTTGACTATTGTTTGTGGCCATGATGGCCTTTGCATGTCTTGCGACATCATGAGTGATGTCCCATGTTTGAAACCCACTTTGTGTGGTCTACTTATTTTCTTGTGTGTTTACACTACTTTTCTTAGTAGTTTTTACATTGTCTATCTTTTACACTTATTTGCATGCATGTGTTCAGACTAACACTTTTATTGGCTAATCATCCCCTTTTGTGCGCGCCTTGGTATCTACCAAGTGCTTTCCTTTCCCCTATAGGGTTGAGTTGGTTACAAGGTCAGAGTGTGGTTGGTCCTCTTTTGGGGCCGCATTCTCCTTCCAGGGTCATCACATGCACCCCCAAAGAGGGGGCATCATTGAGGGTTTCTACTAACACAACATATCTACACCGGTTCGACACAATGAGTGAGTTCAAATCAGACCAACTCCATACACAACGGCCTTAACAGGACATGGTGTCCTTCACATTCTGTGGAGCGGTCACATAGGCTCAGGGGTTACAGTGGGTGGCCTCTCTACACTTCTCCATCCAATGGCGTAGGATCACCCAAAAACTAGCCAATGCAATATAAATATCTCTTCAAAAATTACAATAGAAGTGGTTAGAGTTGGAGGACACCAAGCATTTCCTCCCTACACTTCTTCAGCTAGGGTGGCGTGAGATCACCTAAAAACTTGTGACATCACAAGATATCCTTCTACACCCTTTTTTTCTTACATGGATCAGGTGCACATGTTCCATTTTTCCATTTACACTTTCTATTCTAGCGTACTTTACATTTGTGTACTTTACACAACATTTTTACATACATACATATTTGACTACTTGATCATTTTCTCCTTGCAGGTCCACCATATGAGAAACAAGCAATCAAATTGGGGGAAAAAACAACAAACAACAATGACAAATGACAATGATGAAATGACAACACACACCACTACACAGCACTTGCCTTTACACTACAACAGCCACACACACATTCCACCCTAGGTTCACTCTCTTCACCTTTTCACATTTTTCATCTTTAGAATCCACGCTCCTCCACATTTTATCTTTTTCATTCCACGCTTTTCATCCATCGGCGTGTTTTCTTCTACACTCTACATGAACATCAAGTACACTTTTCTATCTACTTTATGTTACCAAGTTGTTCGCTCACCAACATAAAGTGGGGGAAATGTAGACACAAATATTGCACATTAGACAATATTTAGCTTGGTCTTATACTACTATTTAGAAGGTTCTCAAGTGTACAAAGTACCAATTAATCCCACCTTTTTTCCATCTTTGTTTTATGTTTTACTTCATCTTTCCCACGTATTTCCCATACCTATCCACCCATTTCACAACTTCCCCAAGATTCTAGCCATGATTTCGGGCACCCTACCCTATTATATTGGGGCACCCCGAGGTGCCTTAGTCCCACCCTGGGTGCCCCTCTCTATGTTTAACCTCTTTCTCTCCTTTTTGGGTCACTTATAGCCATTGGTCTCCTTTATCTTTTCCTCAATCGACATTTTTAGGATTAATTGTGAAATTAAACTTGAGAGCCCTATAAATATAAAGCTTATAAGACCATAATGAGGGTCCTAGGTCATTAGCATCCTATCACTACTATCACTCCATCTAGGGTTACATCCATTGCACCATCTTGCATCCACATAGCACCATACATTCAAGCTAGGAAGTCTACATCACACACATTCTTAGAGGAGGGATTCTATACATTCTATTCTACTATCTACATCTTCTATAGCTACCATAGCTCATTATTTCACAAAGTGCAACTAGCACAAGAGCACCTAGGGCACGACATACACACACTCACCAAAACTACATCAGGGTCTGTAATGTAGTGTAACACTCAACGATAAGTCCACCGGTTTGGTAGCTGAGGTCATTTTGACCCTTCTTCTTCTTCATGTGCAGGTGTCATCTAGTTCATCTAGAAAATCTAGTGTGATAGACAGGTAGGGTTTCAAACCTAGTTGTGACACTTTGAACACAGTTCTTGAGTCCTTGCATAGTTCACAACACCTAAATCCAAACCAGGGTTCTCCAATACACTCTCAAGTTCTGTGTCACTTCATAGTCCAGATCTACCCTTCGCAGGGTCCCTAGTGATCATCTGCACTTCCAGATTTTATTTTTAGATCTGCGACAACTTGCGATAGTCTACAATAATCAACTAAGTCATCTTCCCTCTCCTTCCTTTCCATTAGGGTTTCTATTTCATTTAGCATAGTTTATTACTATTCATTGCATATAGCTTTACTTTGTTTACTGCATTTTAGTCCTCCTATTTAGATTAACACTAGAACCCTAAATCACCATTCTTGCATTAAGTAATGACCTTCTTTGTTAACAAATCAAACACACCATTTATTAGAGTTTTTGAATTTCCATAGGGTGAACACATTGTTCTTGGTGGTAATATAAAGAAATTATACAATGAACTCCACCAAAAAAATAACATGCCACTTATCTAACATCAAAAAGAAAAAAATTATTTAACATCG
The DNA here is from genome assembly GCA_018340775.1 of Taxus wallichiana var. yunnanensis. NCBI lineage: Eukaryota > Viridiplantae > Streptophyta > Pinopsida > Cupressales > Taxaceae > Taxus > Taxus wallichiana. The sequence goes on along the minus strand of CM031239.1, from coordinate 648,382,608 downwards.
AAAAGAAAAAAATAAATTTAAGCTCTCACAAGACAATGGTTTATCGACAAACAAGGTCGTAGTAGTACCAAACACTAGACAACTATACATGTGCAAGTACTTTTGTAGATGTAAACCAAAGCCAAAATAAAGGGATGAGAGATATTTTACAATACTAATTCTTCCTTCTGAAGGGCAGATATAGTTGAGGATCTCAAGTATTCACAAAAATTCCCAGCCGCAATGTAGTCTAAGCAATTTTGCAACTCTTTTCAATCCAAGTATGAGACTCCACATCTCTTATAAAACTAAGAAAAAAGACCTTATTTGTAGGCCAAAAACTCATTTGGAGTCTATTCTCTTGGTATATGTTGAAGTCTCTTAATAAAATAGAATGAAATTAAATATCATAATAATTTTATAAATTGGCAGTGGAGATAGTTGTCATTTAGAGGATTGGCTTAGTGGTACATTGATTCACTCTTTTAGGAGGAACCTGAATCCAAATACCTCACTTTGGGAATATGTTTCATGCCTTCCCAGGTAAAATAGTGTAGATATTGACCAAAAAATAGATTTCTTAGCTTACCCAAAGAACCAAGTTCTCGACAACTCCTGGTCTCATTGTCTCAATTAGCTAACGCCATGTAAGTATCTCCAAAGAAACCCCCAAATGCATAGATATTTGTTTTGTCTCGAGACCTTCCTCTGCTGAAAATATTCTAGAGCTAAGAAACCTTGCTTGATTTCTTGTTTTTATCAAAATCATATTGTAGTCCTCAGGAGACAAATCGTAATTTCAGTTACTTATATTTGAACTTATATCAATTAAGGGATTGAAAGAAAACATGGATGTATACCAAAACAATATCTATATTAAGGATAGTAAGTATTGTAGCTTAGAGCCTACCTTAATGTCTGTAATGTCTCCAACTGCAAAGACATTGGTTTTCGCTCTTAATCGCAGGGATTCATCTACTTTGAGGTGACCTTGCTTATTAACAGATTCTTTAAAAACAGATTCATGGAGCCAGGATGAAGCAACATGTCTTCCAACATAGACGAAATGAAAATCTATAGAGAAATTCATCCCAGATTGTGTGGTATAGGTGGTGGTCGAATCCGAGAGGCTTTCCAAATCAATGCATTCATTTAGATGGACCTCAACCTTTTTGAAACTAACCAATCCAAGGTCTTTTGAGAATCTTTTGGCCCTAGAAAATCAATGAGTTTGGAGCCTTAATGTATAAGAATTACCTTTTTATAAGGGAAATCCACTTTGATTTCTCCAAATAGCTCAACCAAATCGGTCCACCTTTAATGATCAAAATTGTCCCGACATTGCTTATCTTATCATAATTTGAAGCCATCCCATAAAGTAGTGACTTGTAAATTAGTTTGGATCTCCATTTCATACAATCATGGATCAACCAAGAAATTCAATTAAAGAGAGAAATTCTTGTAAACACAGGAGGATGGGAAAGCCAAAACATCATATGTTTTCTTGGGCAGGGTGTACAACATAAGTTCAGCTAAATTTCTGCATTAATTTTCCATGTATCTTTATCCATAATATCGTTAGTGTTAATTCTAGATTAGTAGTGATCATTATGTATTCCATGCATACCCTTAGCACCTCATAATGTATGAGAATTAGGTTGCATGCTATTAGATTTATTAAGTCATAAATTGCTTATCTTATCATAATTTGAAGCCATCCCAGAAAGTAGTGACTTGTATTAGTTTGGATCTCCATTTCATACAATCATGGATCAACCAGTAAATTCAATTAAAGAGAGAAATTCCTGTAAACACAAGAGGATGGGCAAGCCAAAACATCATATGTTTTCTTGGGTAGGGGTACAACATAAGTTCAGCTGAAATTCTTGCATGGATTTGCCATGTATCTTTATCCATAACATCGTCAGTGTTAATTCTAGATTAGTAGTGATCATTATGTATACCGTGCATACCCTTAGCACCTCACAATGTATGAGAATCAGGCTACATGCTATCAGATTTATTAAGCTATAGCTCAATATATTTTGGTACTATTTTAGATTTCCACAGGTAGACATTATGAATAATATATTTGGTCCAAGTCTAGCTCCTAACTTCAAAAAAGATCTGGAAGCTAGATCTGAAACGTTATAAAACGCAATTCAATCCAAATAAATTATTCTTAAAGTCGTGTGTTATTTCTTCCACAAATTAGGATCTCAGAAGCATAGGTGACTAAAATCAAATAAATTGAAATTTATTCTATATGACCACCATAATTTAATTTTAGCTTACACTAATCATAGGGAATCCGTTCTCCTGAAGCTATGACAACTTTTGTATCTGTAGCACTCACAACACTGCTAGTGACCAGGCGGCCATTTGCAAAATAATCATTGTGACTAAATAAAGACCTCTCTGCAAAACTTGGCTCCACCATACATCTCAACATAGCCCATGGTATTTCAAATATCAATTAAGGGATTGAAAGAAAACATAGATGTATATTAAGGATAGTAAGTATTGCAGCTTAGAGCCTACCTTAATGTTTGTAATGTCTCCAACTGCAAAGAGGAGGTAGATAGTGAATTCAAATAAATCTAAATTTGTTTAAATTCCCAAATGGTTTATGCTAACCTGCTTCAAATTGTTTGATCCTACATTGTTTGGAGGAAGGCCCATCAAAAGTACTCCATGTAGCAATCACCAAATAATCATAGGGAATCCTTGATCATAGACTATAAATAATCAAAAATGAAAAAAATGAATTGGGTTTGATGCAAAATTCACATACGGATCAATCCGTGTGACATCTGCTCCGAATTGAAGAGATCTGACGACATGGGCACCTACAACTCCGCCTCCTACCACAACCACCCGTTTCATTTCAGCCATGGAGAGATTGGTGAACTGTAAATCTAAGTATGAATTCATGAAAGAAGCAGATCGAGATCTAGGCTTCAACTGCGGTTTATAACAAAAATAGCAAATTCAGAAATATAGCAAATTCGAAAACCCTAAACCAATTGCAAATATAACATGCAACTGCTGCTAAAAATAAAAAGACAAATAAACGACCGTCAAATTTAACACAATCCCATGAATGACCAAAAAGGTCTTTCCCATAAGGGGGGACACCTTCGGCGTAAAAATGTAAATAAAACGACTTATAATTACTAAGCAGTCTCTTCAAGACAGAAAAAAACATTAGCGTCTAACTTTTTTCTGATGGAAGAGTACAACCTTAGCTACATAAATGGAGATGAAATGCTTTCATTCTAGTAGAATATGCAGCTATTTGAAGCAAGATCATTTAAAATCTATATTCATGGATGTTTTATTTTCAACTTGAATTATACATAATCAATCAAACATGCAATCTTGCGCTAACATTTTCCCCAGAAAACAACACAGAAAAGAAATTAGCACAGTGAAAGCTAACCAAATAATTTGGAAAAAAAACAAGATGAATCCCTAGGCACGTTCACAGTTTTATAACAAATCAAAAGGTATTCCCACCATTAAGCATCATCCAATATTTAATTTCTCAAATTTAGAGAAACAATCCCCACAAATGTTTGATGGGCTTGGTTTTAATCTTACACGATGGAGGGGAAAAACCTAGATTTTTATTAGGCGTAAACCATTTTAAGCTACAAAGCCTACTACTATTGAGTTTCCTTGAAATCATATATCTCGCACTGTTCTGAATTGCAAATCTTGGCAGGGCAAGAGCAAGAGCAAGAGCAAAAGTTAAAGCTAAACCAGACTGTGGATTTTCAATTAATTCTTCAAACTTTCTGTTGAATATGCAGGTTGGCTTGATGCTACGAGGCATGGGTTTTGACAATAATACATCAATCTACTTAGCATCTGGGAAAATATATAAGACAGAAAAATGCATGACTCCGCTTCGTCAGATGTTTCCATTATTACAGGCTAAAGAGACACCTGTTTATCCAGAAGAACTCGCCCCATTTAAGATGGTGTATTTTGATTCTAGACAGGGCCTACTACAATGCCAACCCAACAATTTAATTATATGCCATAGAAGTGCAGATTTACTGATTTCCTTTTGTCTTTGAAATTTGTTTCAATTTTGCTAAGGAATTGTCTTGTCCAGACTCATTATAGTCACTAAATGATTGCTTATGGCCGCAGGATTATTCATCAAGGATGCTGCAGTAGACTACACTGTTTGCCTGCACAGTGAAGTTTTTGTTACTACTCAAGGAGGCAACTTTCCTCACTTTCTGATGGGTCATAGGAGATACCTTTATAAAGGACCTTCTAAAACAATCAATCCATAGATGCGCAAATCAGCAGTTCTGCTAGATAATCCATATATCAGGTTGAGATTACTACTTACTTTGATTCTAAATTCAAGATCCTAAATATATGCAAGTTTATGTTTTGCCTCATTTATTCGTTGTTTGTAACACTCTAATCAGTACATAAACTATTTAAGAGCATCTAGTTATCATTGTTAGTGTGAATCTAAACTTTTCTAAAATAATTTAACCAAACAAAGAGGAACACACACGTACATTTATAAATTATAATCAAAGACAAAAAGAAAAGAAAGAATTTATTTTAAAACCAAAGTCGGTCAATTGGACTGCAAACTACAATCGGTTAAGATGCTAGCAGCAAGAGTGTGTCTGAAAACAGATGTCTTTATGACAGAGAGATAGCTATAAAACGAACAGAAGAGTTTACCACCCAAAAGACCTAGAAAGGCATGCTAGCTGTTATAATAGAACCACTAGTGACTACTTTATGTAGCAGCGAAAGAGTTGGAAAGATTATTAACCACTCCATGATCTGACATTGTCACCAAAACAGCTTGGAGCAGGGTCACTGGGTGAAGTTCCTGTTGGATTATTCATCAAGGATGGCTGCATTAGACTACACTGTTTTTACTTGTTCAATTACACGCAGACGAAGGCCTGAATTTAGCAAAAGAACTAATACCCACATCAACCAAAACAATCTGCGCATCTATCCAGATATTAAAACATTCAAAATTTTATTTTCTAGACCACCCATAACAGATCGATACAACTTCTAAATCAGGTAATACAATCAAAAGAAAAACCTTGCAAAACTCTATCAAATCGCAGCAATCATGTTACCTTGGGAGATTGGGTCGTTGGCTGCAAAAATAATCTTTTGCATTGGATGTGTGCTGAAGAATGAAATTATAGTGTTACAGTGACCAGTATTTAAAGGCTATTGCATGCAAAAACTAAAAAACAGCAAACCTGCCACAACATGTAAAATTGGAAAAACAAAATTGTTAAAAATAGCAAATCTGCAAAAATAGCAGAGAAAAGCTAAACCGTCACCACACCCATCAAAACCATCATTTAGGCCGTCAAATTAAACATAGTCCCTGAATGTCCGCAAAGCCCTTTCCCATAAAGGGAATGCCTTCTGTGTAAAAATTATGCATAGGTCATAACAGATAGAAGAAAGTCGTTGAGATACCCATATTAAAGCTCTCAAACTTGTGTGTTGTGGAGACAAGATTCAATGTAAATACTGACTTGTTGAAACTGTGTTTTTTTATAGCCTCGTGGTTTTCATAGATTCCACTATGTTGTATGTGGATCTATAGAAAATGTATACACCAATAAAAAATGGCTTGGCGGTATTTTAATACAAGTCACCATGACAAGGTAGAACTGTGCACTCCAATATCATAGGAACATTATGATAAACCTGAACCATACACTATTTTTTAATATCCATAGTTCCAAATGATATTGATAGACTATTATGTTATTCATGTTTATAAATCTACCAAACATGACTAGCAAATGTGACTAGCACACACACAATTGTGATTAGAGATTAGATGGCTCTAGGTGATTTTCACAGTTCACACCCGAAGAAATGTACAAACCAAAAAAATAAAAATGCTGAGAGTGTATGCCAAACATTAAAAAAACTAATCAAATCTTCAAGGTACTACTATTCCGTATATAAAAACAACTATCATAATAAGGGCTTTGACTAGTAGGTAGCCCTTTCTCAATTTAGGCTTTGATATTAAATGATGATTTGGATAGATTTTTACACAAAACTTATATAATAAATTGACATTATATTTGATAGAATATTCTTACACACACACACATATATATAGGAGATGATCTGCTATAAAATAGGAGTCCTTAACAATATCTTCAAACTAATCACTCAATAAAGATGAGTTGTTCAAACAATTTGTAACAATAAACACATTCTAATATCAAGCATATTTATGGTACTCACATATAAATAATAATGTGAGAACTAATTCCTAAATAATGTACTCAAAGTATGAGACCTTGGCTTCTTGGGACATACTCGAGAGAAGTCCTGGATTCCTTTCCAAATTACTCTATTGTTACCACTAACCTACTCTAGCTAACAATTTGGAAGGGAAAAGTGGCAAAATGAAATTGAAAAATGAACGTGAATTGGTGATGCACCGAGAAATAAAGTATCACTCTCCTTGAGATGAGATCTAGAGGAAAAACACAAAGACAAAAGGTAAATATAAGCCACAATCAACTCTGAATTAAATTAAACTATCACTCCTTGCATTAGTGACACAAGAAATGGAATTATGTAAATATAGTCCACACACATCATACAATGATGAAACAAAAAGGTAAGAATACAATAACACAATCCAAAGGATAGATATGAGCTACAATATAAAGATAAATATACACTATCTATTACACTCATTGGGAAGGCATTAAACACATCACACAAGTTCAATGCAAAGCAGAGGTCTGCAATCTTATAATGCTTGGGAATTGAATTGAGTGAGGGTAACTTTGAATTCAAGAGAGGATGATTGTATAATATAACCTAAATAAATTTATAAAATAAGGTAGAAAGGGTAAGAGGATCAAAAGATGCTAAATTATATCACTTACCAAGCTTATCCTCTTGGCTAAGATGAGAAGGCTTTAGAAGATGGTAAAGTGAAGGTGATCCTCCCAAAACCACCTTGATTGTTGTTTCAAGAAGATATTTGTTTGAAATTTGATCTCCGAGAAGACATCAAAGCAATCCCATGAAATTATGAAGATGTCACTTGGTGAACAAATCATGATTTTAACTTCAAAACCACTTTGAAAGCTTATCTTTTGATTTATAGCTTGTTTAACCCTTTCAATATATTTTTGCAGGACCATGAAAATAATCATTTAACAATTCAAGAGATTCTAAAAGTGGTTTAGGTGCCATTAGACTGAAAATGTGAACAAAAGACACCCAAAACTGTATCTAGAAAATATTGCACATCTCTCAACCAATCCTTTTGAAATCGTGCTCATTGTGTAGCTTTCTTAATTACGCACCTAATGGTATGGATGTATTTGGTAGAAGATATGATAAAAAAAAAAAAAAAAACCAAGCATTTATTCATGTTCTGTATGACATCCCCGAGCTTGACTTTCTATTTAGTGAAATTGTTAAGTTTAACTTAGTGTATAGATAATTTCAACAAATCTTAGAGTATAAAGATCTTTCCCACATATTGAACTTGCCACTTGGGGTGAGGGGGTGAGGAAATAATCTTTGAGAGGGTGTCGAATATTGATCTTAATCATGTCCTCTTTTGTGTTACATGTCTCAAATCAATCTTCTACAGAATATAGACAAGAGGCCTTAACCTTGGAGAAACTTCACGTCGGTCTTTGAGGGAGTATATTATGTGCCAATTCTCGCCATCCATCATGTGCATGCAACCATATATAAATTTTAAGTCTAGAAGTTTTACCAAATGTGAGAGATCTAATGATTGCTACATGTCACCTCTAGAAAATTGTTGTTAATCCATTTCATGGGCAGTATAAAAATAGAACATGATTTAAGCTCGAAACCTCTTGGAGGAAAACAAAGACAATAATTTTCAAGTGTTAAATATCCATAAGGGGAAGGAAAAAAAGTGAACATATCTAGAGAGGACAAGTTTTTAAAGGATTATTGAGCCATGATTTCATGGGAATAGTTGGCACCAAGAAAAGTTCAAATTCAAATAGATAGAGCTTGACAAAATATAGCAAATGGGGGAAACTTTTTCAATTTTAAAGTAAAAATGTAAATGAAAGGTAAAAAATAAAGAGCTATAATGTTCTAAAATTACGATCATAATAAACATAAAGTATTAACTTAGATTTATACCAAGTGAGCATCAAAAAGATAAAAAGAAAGAAGTTTAATTTGATTTAACACGAGGATTGTCTACAATAATTGATAAATTCAAAGGTGGTTGAATTCAGAAATAGGGTAATGACATCATCAATTTACATGCACAAATCATGTGGATTATGTGTTTATTTTTCCCGCACTTCTAGGCATGTTATTCACCTACATTCCTAGGGTGCACCATGTTTCTTTTGTATATAGCACATATATTTCTTGCACACATCTCATATCCTTGTAGCCTTTCTACAAACACTTCTTTCTTTCCACTTCCTTATTTCATGCACTTCAACCATTCCTTTGTGCCTTTTTCAATCATCCCATTTTGTTCCTTATTAATATAAAGAATAAGTTTTCAAAATTGCATCATACTAGTGTTTCTTCTTTTTCATGTGCACAAAACACCTTATCTACCTAGTGTGTTAAAAGGTTTCATACTCTAATTTACCCCACAGTCATCATGCATGCGGTCCACATAAATACTTTTATTTGAGGGAATAGACCTTTTGGAGTAAAAAGACATGAATTTTAACAAGTGGAAAGACTTATTACATATCATTTAAAAATTCGGGAACATAATTTTTTTGACTAAAAATGTTACCACTATGTGAAACCGATGTGTTTATTTAGCCAAAATACCTACATAAAAAAACAAATTCCTAGAAATGAAAAAATTATCTAACCTAATGGAATATACCTTATTAAATTACAAAAATTACCTTCATAGATGGTAGGGTTTTGTCCTACTTCCATCAAGTGACCTAACAAATAATATCCATTGATATTTTACAATTTGCATACCCATTTGGGAAATATCTCATATATTTCATAAGGGCATAGCTAGTGTGTTTACAACTTACCTACGTGACATTCAAATTTTGAGTCATAGAGAAGAACAAGTGCACCCCTTGTAAAAGTATTTTCTTTATATTTATATCATGCCACACATTTTTTCATGATTGACTCCATTGCACATGAAACCATATTTTTAGGCACTCTTTGATTGATTTTGCATCGTAAAAAATGTTAGTGTGACGGGTATTTTTCATCTTTTATTCATTAATTAGGTGAATTATCACATCATAAGGTGAGTCATCGCACTTAGGTGAGATCATAGATTGTTATATGTCATTAGGAGTTATATGATAGATTATGTCATAGAATTTTTCATATGTATCAATGTGTGTCATACAGAGTTACATTCCATTTCTGAACGTAACTCCTTGTGTACATGAATTTGTTAGCAATGCAAAAAGAATTAGAACTAACACCTAGTAGTCCTAAAACAAAGCTAAATCAAAATCAATGCACCATCATGCTTAGAGCTTAAGCAAGACTAATCTACCAACATTCTTGCATTAGAACATGAACAAATATTCAAACTAACATGTTAATCCATTAATCTCTATCTCTATTGAATGCTAATCAAATGAAATGAACCTATTTAGATCCTTAGCAATCAAAGGTTTTGATTGTATGTTTGAATCCCAAGGTTTTTAAGAATTGGGTCTTATCAATCCATGGCTACAAGACCATTTGACATATCCCCATATGACTTCAAAACTTGGATGGATGAATACAAGAAATGAATGTAGCTAGCTTCTCCAATGAAGAATACTCAAAGATGATAAATGGTTATAGCTTAGGCTCTATGCTCATTTAGATGTGTAAAGGTGTAAGTGTAAAGGTAGGCGGATGGCTCTTTATATATCCCAATGGATAGAAGAATCTCTACATCCTCCTTGATGTATGATAAATGGAGAGGTTGGGTTAGTTGTGGATAAGTGAGGTTTAGAAAGGGTTGAGTCAACCTTAGGAGAGTTTAGTTTGTCTTTTAGTGACCCATGGAGTTTTAGGGGATTTATTAATTAATCAAAGTGATTAATTAATAGGTGTGCAAGCTTATAGAAGCTTTTTAGAGGAATAATTAACATGATTTAGACTATAGGAGAGATTTAATCAAATAAATGATGATTTATTGATTTAATGGAAGAGGAAGCTAATTAATTAATAATAATTAATTAGTCTAGATAGAAAGGGGGATTAATTAACGGAAGGTTGTTAATTGGTTTATTTGTTGGATAGAAGGGTTAATTAACTAGCGTAATGTAGCTAATTAACGGTGATAGAAGAGGAAGTGTGCTATATTGACGATATGTCGTCAATTTGTGGGAAAGAGGATAATTAGCGCAATTTAAGTATTTAAATTGCTCAGGTTAAATTATAGGTGTCTACATTTTCCCCTCTTTGGGATGTCTATAGGTTAAAGATAGTAGACAAATAAATTTTGAAAGCGTAGAAGAAAATTAGTACAAGTGAGAGAAGCCCCTCGAGTGTCGATGGGGTGATGAGGGAAGGTGATCGAAAAGGTGATAGAAAGGAAATAGAAGAATGGGCAGGAGCAAGATGCCCCAGGTGAATAAGAAGAATAGTGTTTATAGGAGAATGATGTAGAAGAGGAATGAAGATGGGAAGAAAAAGAGCAAGATTTCATCCAGTGTATTGAAACAACTTTATTGTCATCATATTGCCAAAGATCTACATCATCGGTCCTTATTAAAAATATAAGCATACGAAAAAAGTAGAATGACATGAAAAGCCATACTACGAACAATTGTCCATTGTTGAAAACACCAACTCCATGCAACATACAAAATGTAATGCAATATGAGAAAGTAAAAGATTCCTAACTCCTTGCAACATACATAATGTAATGTAATATGAGAAAGTAAACAAGCTAACCTAACAGAGAAACATAATGTAATGTTTTTGTTATTAAGCTTTGATTCTAACTGTGTGAATTAATGACAAGGGTTAAAAGATGGTGCCCCAAGTAAGGATACATGCAAGGGGAATAACGGAGGACACTTGGTCCTATGAAAAGCAATCGTGCACTATGAAATAGTACCAAGCAACTCATTGTGCCCCAGAGTATAGACATAGTAAGCTTCAATACAATACTAAACTAAACCTATGCATCATCATGCTAAGAGCTTAAATAGAGCTAACCTATCAACATTTCAAACATAAAATGAACATTTCAAGCTAATATGCTAAATAAACTAACTTCTATCTCTTATTGAATGCTAAAAATAAGATGAGATTGAACCTAGGTAGACCTCTAGCAATCAAAGAGTTGATTATGTGCTTGAAATCCCAAGGTTTCTAAGAATGGAGTCTTGTCAAATCATGGCTACAAGACCATTTGACATATCCCCATATGACTTCAAAACTTGGATGGATGAATACAAGAAATGAAAGTAGCTAGCTTCTCCAATGAAGAATGCTCAAAGATGATAAAATGGCTATAGCTTAGGCTCTATGCTCATTTAGATGTGTAAAGGTGTAAGTGTAAAGGTAGGAGGAGGGCTCTTTATATAGCCCAATGGATAGAAGAATCTCTACATCCTCCTTCATGTGGGATAAATGGAGAGGTTGGGTTAGTTGTGGATAAGGGAGGTTTAGAAAGGGTTGAGTCAACCTTAGGAGAGTTTAGTTTGTCCTTTAGTGACCCATGGGGTTTGAGGGGATTTATTAATTAACCAAAGTGATTAATTAATAGGTGTACAAGCTTATAGAAGCTTTTTAGATGAATAATTAACATGATTTAGACTATAGGAGAGATTTTATCAAATAAATGATGATTTATTGATTTAATGGAAGAGGAAACTAATTAATTAATAATAATAATTAGTCTAGAAAGAAAGGGGGATTAATTAAAAAAAATCATTAATTGGTTTATTTGTTGGATGGAAAGGTTAATTAACAAGTGTAATGTAGCTAATTAACGGTGATAGAAGAGGAAGTGTGTTATATTGACGATATATCGTCAATTTGTGAGAAAGATGATAATTAGCTCAATTTAAGTATTTAAATTGTTTGGGTTAAATTATAGGTGTCTACACTCCTCTTCTCCATTATGGAGGTATGATGGGTCTTGCATTGGGAGTTACAAAGAACTCCTATTTGTACCTTTTCAGTTTGATCTATGAGCATGAGTAGACATCTTTTCTTTACATACACATTCTTCTGATTAAATTATTACTTTCATCTTAGAGCTACTTCATGCCTCGGTTCGAGTGTAACTTCTTGATGTCCACATATTCCTTCTTGATCCTTGTGCTTCTTCACTTTCACACGGTATCAGATCTCGTGGTTTGGAATCGTGTCACTCATTCTACATTATTACTTACTCTCCTTCATTTTGTGATTTTTGTTAGTTTCATGTACAAGCTATTTAATATTTTACCTTGTGCCTTACTTGTATTTTTAGGTCCTTTGTGCTTGGGTAGTGTGTTGGCTTTTGTGTGTTTTTACAGGTACAAAAAAACAAGATCGGTGCATTTTTTTGAGTTTTTGGTGATTGTGCAAAGATTACTTCAAACCCAACTCGGCCCCAACTCATTGAGTTGGGAACCAATTTATCCCAACTCACCTTAGTCTTGTCTCTGCTAGCTCAACTCATCGAGCATTGTGTATTGTAATAACTCTACCAACTTTGCATTCATCTTATCTTGAACCTTCTTGCTCTTGTTGTTTTTTCTTGGTTCTCATCCCAAGCCACTTCCTCCCGTATTCGCATCCACTTGGTAACTCATTCCTTTCTCCCTTTTGTGCTTGTATTCCTCATTGTTCGTGCATTGGCTCTCCCATGTTCTTTGAGTTTTCCTTTTTTGTCACATTGTCCATGTTTTCCTTGACCTCTTGCACTCTCCCACATTCACTTTCACCATACCCCAAGTTTCTACATCCCTACTTACTCGGCTTCACATTCAAAATTACTCACTATGGTTATTTTCTCCTCAAACTCATCTTTGATACATATCCTTCACTTGCACATTTCTCTTGAAATTTTTTGATTGATATTTATGCTCGCCCCTACCTTGTTGACTTGAAACGTGTCCCCACTTTGCTCCTAAGTGGCTCACCAAATCGTTGTGTGGAGGATCTCTCCTCATTTATTTCACTCTGCAGCCTCAATGTGTGGACTTTCGTTGCAACTCGCTCTCAAATGTATCCCTCACCGAAACATGGAGAATCATTGTGTATCCATACCAAATCATATGTTACACTTCCCTAACTCAACATTGTTTTCCATTTTGGATCCTATGTAGCTCCACCCGATGTCAACAACCGTCAAAGAACTCGGATGTGACTCGATCTTGGAAGTAGCTCAACTAGTTCATGCTCTACTTGACTTGAACTTTGTACAACTCTTCCCATAATGTGCAACTCACAAGAATGACCACCCACCTCAATCTCCAAGAATTTAGCTCATCATCCAACTCACCGAGCTGAGATGGCTCCTCACCCTCCATAGGAAAGTTTTTTTTCCTCATTTTTTACTTGTTTTTAAATTTACATTAATTAATTTTAATTAATCTTATCTTAAATTAATTTTAAAAAAGTATTTAAGGGAAAAACTATCTTTTTGGATTTAAAATAGGTTTATTGGGCTTTCTTGAGCCCCTCCCTTTTTCTCCTCATTGTAAGCGTTCTTCTTCACTTGCAGGGTTAGTGAGTGTGTCTACCACAACCTTATGGAAAGAGAGCCTCATTCTCGCACTTTCCCTTCTTGCTTGATATTGTGCTTGTTACCTTGTTTCGTGTGTATGACTAAGCTTATTGTGGTCTCCACACTTGTGTGATATTTCTCCAATTACAAGGTGAGTGACCAACTGTCTCACGTCACACAAACACTTGGGTGTAATCAATGCACTACTTATAAAGTATCATAATCTAGGGGGTGTTTATTTTGTGTGGTTATTTTCTTTTCGCCATCTTCTTTTCTCACTCTTATCTACTATGGATCTCAATGTGGTTCCTTTGCTTACTCCCTTTAACTACAATGAATGGAAAGATGATGTATCTCTCGCCTTACGAAAACACAAACTTTACCGGATAACTATGGGATTACAAATTGAACCAAAAAATGTTGCATAGAAAGATAAATGGTTCAATAAATGTGATGAAGACTTTGGTTTTTGTGTCTTTCTGTGTCTCTCGAACTACGCTTTCATATTAAGTCAGCTAAAACACACAAGTAAGTTTGGGATGCCTTATAATTGTTTTTGGGAAACAAGATGAAATGAGAGGGCATGAAATAGAAAATGAGTTGATTAGTCTCATTCCTAGCATATTTGACACCCTTCAAGACTTCTTCACTAAATTCAAATCTCTAATATTGCAACTGAAAGATTATGGAATTGACAAAAAAAATCACAACTCATTTTTTTCGTCCTTACCAAACTTGGTCCCAACTATTCTGTTTTTATCTCTACCTTTCATGCAACAAAAATGGCACTTGGTACAAGTTGGACTATGCCCTCATTTGATGATTTTATTGCTGATTTGACTAGGGAACAAGATAAGATAATTCAAATGGGTACTCTAAAATCCACAAAATCTCATGCTCTCATTGCAGGTCATGAAAAATCAAGGCCTTAAAAGAGAAGAAATAGAATAAAGGATCATGAAAACAAAAAGGACCAATCCACCACCAAATCTAACTCTTCCACTTCCTCTTCTAGTTATAAACCTCCCAAAGAATGGATCAAATGTGGGTATTACACTAGTAGGCATGATGAAGAAAAATGTTTGAAGAAGAATATTGACCTCCTCACAAGTCTTCTTGAGAAGAAAAACATAGGAGTTCCCGAGTCTCTCAAACCATATTCATCAACTCATGAATGTTCTAAGGAAAAGACAATAGAAAGGGGAAAGAGAAAGAAAAATAAAAATAAAAAGAATCAACTAAGGAGAAAACAAAGGGAAGATATTTAGTTGCATTGTTGTGTCACCTACTCCTACATGGGTTATTGATTCAGGTGCATCTCATCATATGGCCTCATCAGACATAGATTTTTCTTCATTAGAGCCATGTGACATGTCTTCTATTCAATTGGGTGATGAAACTTCTACATCAGTTTTTGGAGAGGGTTTGTTGAAGTGAATGGTGGAACATTCAACAATGTGTTTAGTATTCCTTCACTTACAACTAATATCCTATCAATTTATCATATTACTCACCTTATTCAGGGCATGCGGGTTGAGTTCACTCTAGATTCCATTTATGTTAGAGAGCTACACAGTGACACTATCATTACAGTTGGTATAGTTGATCATCACACTCGCTTTACTCCTTTTCTCACTTTGTTCCTCCTTCATATTCTTCATTTGACTCACCTAGACTTGATGATATTTCTAAGCTCGAGCACACTTCTGATGATGATGACTTATCTTCTAGCATAGTTTATTTCCATAGTGATGGGACCCACCTCCACCATCCACTTATCACCTACCACATCTTGAGGAGTTATTTATTTATCCACCTACTTTTGGTCCACCACAGACTTTTCAGGGAGCAGGTACTTTGATTCGGGACTCATCGACATCGGGAACTCTTCTATACAATTATAGGAAATTTCACCTTCCTTCTTTCCCACTACTTTAGATACATCATCCCTTTATAGAGTAGTTGGCACTTCTACCTCACATATGGAGCATTGTTCCTTGGATGGGAACAACACCTTGTCACTTTGGGGATCTTCTTCTTCTTCACTTGGTACAAGGGTGGCTTCTAACATGTTCATCTTCTTGGGAGGATGGATAACATTTCTTCTCCTCCTCATCTTCTTGTAGAAATATTGCAGCTTTTATATGAGCACCTTATCATTCATTTAGTTGTCATGTTCCATTTGACGCATATTTCTTAGTTATTTAGGGGAGTCTTCTATCTCTTGTAAGTGGATGTTTTTTCCACTAGGTTTTCCTCCATTACTTGAGATATTTATTGTACATGGGTACCTCATCAGTGTAGCATTCAGGACCCATTTATTTGTGTTTTTCGACTTTCCTTGCCTCATCCTAAGTTACGATGAAGGGGTGTTAGTGTGAGGGGTATTTTTCATCTTTTATTCATTAATTAGGTGAATTTCCACCTCACAAGGTGAGTCATCTCACTTAGGTGAGATCATAGGTCATTAGGAGTTATATGATATATTATGTCATAGAATATGTCATATGTGTCAGTGTGCATCATACAAGAGTTACATTCCATTTCTGAATGTAACTCCTCTTCTCCATTATGGAGGTATGATGGGTCTTGCATTGGGAGTTACACAACACTCCTATTTGTACCTTTTCATTTTGATCTATGAGCATGAGTAGACCTATTTTATTTGCATGCACATTCTTGTTATTAAATTTTTGATTTCATCTTAGAGCTACTTCATGTCTCGGTTTGAGTACAACTTTTAGATGTACATGTTTTCCTTCTTGATCCTAGTGCTTCCTCACTTTCACAAAAATATTATGATGTGCGTGACCCGCAAGGATGGAAACATGAATTCTATTAGTAGTAACGCTTTTATGCCAAACACCAACTTGAATTGTGTGGCCTTAGTTGACCTTTTGTATGGTATTCTATATGCCCATATAACTATTGTACCTTGTCATCCCAATACTTTCTTCTATTGCCACAAATTTTGGCTATGGTTTTACTCAAAATATTGTTGAAAGCCTCCACCATTCCATTTTCTTGGGGATTGTAAGGTGTGTTGTATGATGCAAAATCATAAACTATAATAGTATTATGTGCACCATTTCACTTAAGAAGTAAGTACCCCTATGACTAGTTAATCTCAAAGATGAATATATACCTTCTTATGATATTTTCCCATGTAAATTGGTGGCTATCACGAAGTGTATTCCTTGTTTTCTATAGCCTTTTCCCAATGGGCTAGGTAATATATGGATATGATTATATACCTTTCTTTTCTTCTCGTAGCTAGGTTGATGGGTCCAACGAAATCAATAGCCCATTTTTCAAAATAATCTTGTGAAAGGATGGGGTTTAAAGGAATTTTATCATGTTTAGCAGGTCTCCCTACTTCATTATAGTTATCACATTTAAGCACATAATCTTTGGCATCATGGAAAAGGTTTTGCCACCATATAACCATCATCAAAATCTCGATATGGTCATGTCACTAGCATAGTGACCACCCATATCCCTTAATGTGCCTCTCTTAGAATATAGTATTTATCAAGTTTCATTACACACTAGTGCAATACCTCATTTCTTCCTATTTTTTACAAATCCCCATCGATGAGTTTATATGGTGTTGTTTTCACGGCTAGTTTTTTTTTTTTTTTTTCGCATTTCGATTATTTGGCACAATATAAAATTGGAAAAATATTATGATGTCGCTTGATTCATCTAGCACGTGATTAATCCATGGAAAATTTTCATCTTACATGTTATCCTCAATATTGTTCACCTCTTTGCCAATTGTAATGCACTAGAGGTGGATGGGCCCTACATTGTTATTTCATAACCTCACCACCATGGAGAATTGTAAATCTTGGAAGATCGTGATCCATAGACATATGTGTCCATGTAGAATTTCCTTGTTTACTATATACATTCATGTCATGTGATTTGTATAACATACAAAGGGAGTTTCTAAAAATACTACTTAAACTTATAAAGCACATGGACCATTAAAATCCCTTCATGTTTTATCATTGTATAAAAATTTTATGCAAGGATGATATTTCTATTGACAAATAAAATTGATGATTGGTGTTTTATTGTCTTGGTTTTGCGATAATTTCTCCAAGTCTTTTCCTGACGTATTAGACGTGTACATGGAATGGGTTTTTCTATCATGAAAATTATAAAATGGGCACATTAGAGAGTTTTTCCTTTAGCTCCATGAAGGATTTTTGTTGGTCTTCATTCAAGAAAATTATCCTTAATTATTGAGTAGTTTTTCCAATGACACGACAAAAATTCATAATGATCCTTGACTAGGCCATGCATTTTCCAATCATCTAAGTATATAAAAACTATAGGATGAATTCTTCAAACATAGCCACTATGATGTATTAAAACACCACAGAACATTTTTTATCCCAATGGGAATCACCATGTAGGAAAAGGATCCTTATTATGTTGCAAATGTGGTATTTTTTTGATCCTACTCATTTATATACACTTTATGGTAGCTTGAGAACCCATCTCAGTAAATGTGTATATTTCCTGCTCCAATACTCTATCCAAAATTTCTTTTATAAAGTGTGTGGGGAATGGATTGAGAAACCATTCTACATTTAGATGTTGGTAATATACACATATTCTGATATGTGCATCCTTCTTGATGTTGATGGCCATGGGGTTTATCCATTTAAACTCCTTCATTGGGACTATCACTACTGTTATCAACATATTATCAATACCTTCCTATAAATTTACACATAATTTGGGATTAATTCAAGATGGTCTCTTGTACATTGGTTTAGTTCCTTCTACAAACTTTATGTGTGTATTCCCAAAAGAAGGATGCACACCCTTAAGTTTTTAGTAGTTTGATGGGAAAATGTTTTCATAGTCGCACAATAGTTTATTAATTTTTTCTACCTCTACCTAAGAATAACAATAACATGTTATCATGATATTTAGTGCTTCCTCCATGCCAATATTGACCTTTATTTATTTCATGGGATCATAATATGATAATTCATTATTAGACCCTTTTTAATCCATAACCTTGTGTGAACCAATAAATGTCTTGAGGTTGAGGTGGTTTGTACTTGTCTTTTTGTCTATATAACAAACCATTTTAGCTTTAGCTTTACTTTTCTAGTTGTGTTAGAGCCATATGGCCTCATCCTCTTCATTAGAGTCATTTTGTGTGCTCCTATTTTTGAAAATACATTTTCTTTTCCTCGCATAATTTTAAAATGTGCTCCTCTCCAAAAACATTATCTCCTATTATTTTATATCAAATCTAGTGCAGTAAATGGTGCAAATGGGACATGTTAGAGGAGAAGGTGAAGGTGCACATAAAGTTAACTTCTAATTATTCATGTGTTGTAGTATCCCTTCATGACTCATTATCCACATACTTGTTTACACCCTCTAGTTAGATCTTAGGGATATAAAGGTTAGAAACAAGTGGATTATTTTAATCTAATTAACTTGAAACATAAATTATACACGACAATAATAATGAATCTAACTTGAAATGAACTAAATAATACAAAACATAAGGGGAGATAAAGATTTATATGTTCAAGATGATTCAAAAGTGATCTAGGTGTGTAAGGAAGTGGAATTGGGTAGATTTTGATAGTAAAATGATATAGTGTTCACATTATTAATGTAATTCCTATAAAATGAATAATTAAGTCAATAGTTATTTGTTAATGGTTAGTTGTATATATTGTTATAACCAAAAATATATAAATTACATAATTTATTTCACCTCTATTATTATAAACGGTCCTGCTCCCTATTTTGTAGGAGGTTGTTTTGCCTACCTCCATGGCTATATAATAGCCATTGTAATAGCTACAAAAGATAAGAGTGAAATAATATATTGTGTGTTCGACTCCATTGTTTTAGTTAAAGTCTATGTTAAAGCTCCTGTAATTCTTATCAGTGGTATCAGAGCAGGATCGATCCAGATGAGAGTCTTGTAAGGAAGACAAGAGAATGTAAAAGAATTTACGAAGAATCTGGTTAACGCAGAACTTTGATTGAATCTTCTTACACCAGTGCGTTCTGTCTCATTATCCTCTTGTATGAGTCGTTGGTGCCTATGGTCTTTATATCTACGAATATTATAAGAGGCGTCTTCTCAGATCTATCTTCTCTTTCAACCTTTTAGCTTCTACTCAAACAACACTTCTCTATCAATCACGTTGTTATCACATCTGTGGTAGCTAGACGAGATAATGATAAGGCTGAGTACTATTATTGGACTGCTCCAGATCAACGAGACTCTCCAAAATGGCTCCAACTCCAACAATTGCACAGAATTTGTGTCAAACAAGAATCAACGCCATTGTGGATCACATTATTCACCTGTTGAGCATTCGTGTGGATTACTATTGCACAATTTTGTAAGACGTAGCAAGATTTGGCCTAGACCTTTGTAGATTTTTCGATCTGTTCTTGCCTCCTTGAAATCGGTATTCGAGTGATTGCTTATCATATCGGTAGTCAACTGTATTAAGTGTGCTTACTATGATAGACTTGAGCATCCACAGTAATCTGAGTTCACCAACACATGACGTCTTCATCTGTCCATTGTTGTCTGATCTTCTCCTGTTAGCATCAACCCTACCGCACTTGTCTTCTCCATGGACATCTTCTTATCCATGTTCTTTGTGCATGTCATCAATGTGCTCCTATGCAAATATGATCACCCCATTCAGATTACACATGGTTCATAGTTCACAGAGATCCGTATGATCTGATAATTTTGTTAGACATCATAGTGAGAGTGCTCAATCGGGTAAAAGTCTTGGTGTTAGTTGTTTGGTAGTACTGTCATTTTTTATAGTGTGTCAGTTATTAGTGTTCAAGCTTTGTCATAGAATTCCCTATAATCTCTATTGTAAAGTATTTAGTTGCTTTTCAAAATAGAGATTTATTTTTTAGAAGTCTTTTTATGTTTTTATTTTTTTAAAAGGGTCTATGTGTGTAAGTTTTGTTTTATTTAAATAGTAGCGTGTCGATAGTCAAATAAATATTGTGATTGTTATTTGTCATTTGTCTTTTAAAATATTTGTGCTTTAGATTTATGTATAGTTTGTAAAGGTTGTCATTTTTCCATCATTAGTCATCATTTGTTTTGTATCATTAAGTCTTTTGTTTGTAATATTGTGTTGTCGTAGTGTCAATTAGAGTCTTTGTGCATCAGTTTCAAAATTTTGAAAAAAAAATTGACCTTACGAACACATTTTTGGCGGTGACCGACATTCGATAAGGTTTGTAAAATTGAGCTTTCTCGATCAAATCCAATTGAGCTAGCAAAATGACACCAAAGCATGGAGTAAAACGGATGATGGAGGTCAATCAACAACCTCTCATCAATCGCCAACGACGGGGCCGCAAAATACTTTGGTGAAATTTTTTAGTATGTGTTTCAGTTTGCTTGAGTTTTCGAGTTCCTGCTTTTTCAGTGTGCTAGTTTGCTGAATAAACCCCTTTCCAGAATTTTGGGGAAGATTCATGTTTTACAAAAACTCACTTTTGGGGAGCAGGAGAATATTTCGAGGTAGACTCAAGGGATGGTTATCCAGTTAGTGCCAAGCTTGTGGATCTTGGAGATTCATAATTTAGGTGCCCAAAGAGGAAGGGAAATTCTCACAGAACCCAAAGAGGAAGGGAGAATTCCTGCATAATTTGGCTCAACACTACGCCTTTACGAGGGTAAAGAGATAATCTATGGAGTTTGTACCTAGTCTAAGTAGTGCTTTCATGAGGTGGTTCAACTTCTTCGAAATATGGTTCTTCATCGTGTTCACATTAAGGGGGTGAAAATTAGCAATTAATAATGTTATTCATACATTTGGTGATAGAAAATTGAAATGTATGTGCATTCTAAAAGTGCACCATCACCTTATTGTGGCACATTTTTGGAATGCTACATGCATTTGACTTATGTTTTAAAAAGTTGCGTTGCCCTCCAAATCTCCATCCCCACTTAAGTGATTGGAAAACCTTCATTTCCCTCCCAAATGACACAATGAAGAAATATACAAATTAATGGAGGAATAAAACATCAAAAATATTTTTTCTTTTAAAACTTCATTAAAATTAGTTGACGCTCTAGTTCATCCAAGAACTCATTTTTCTCACCCTAGATGATTCCATGGGAGAAAAATCATGAAATTTTAACAAAATGCTCCATTTTAAGTTGCCTTTAAGAAGAGATAAATCTTTTGTTGAGTAATAATGTGGTTTATTTTTAATGTGAGAAAGAAGTTTCCAGCTGTAGGAAACCATTTATTCCCCATCCTTTCAAAAATCATTTTTTTATTCTTAGTGACTCGATGGAGCAAATGTCTTGAAATTTTGATCATAACCTCTCCTCCCAAATATTTTTCTTTTGAATCCTTTCATGATTGATGAGGTGGAGGATTTTATTATCTATGATTATATTCTTGTTTCTATTAAAACTCCAATAAAACCCCTGTGAAACCCTTAAAAACTCAAAAATTGCCTTTACAAAGTGTGAGTTCTCAATTGTAAACTCTATGGTGTCAATTCCCCAACAATGAAGGAACAAAACATGAATTGACTTCCTCCTTTACTTCCAATGATTTTTTTGTGTTCTTGAAGCTCTAAACATGCACTTTCATGGCTTCCACATGTGCTCCAAAGAATAAAATGCTCATAACTTCCATTTGGTAAGGAGGATTGCCACCAAATTTCACTAGGAGACTCTAATTGAAAATTGCTACACATTGCTCCCATTTTCTCTTAAAATAATTTCATAGAGGATTTAATTGAGATAAATATGATTATTTATATTTTTGGAATCATGAAACACATTTCTCACCTTCCTCTCCTTGCAAATTGTCTCTTTGGAAAGGGTGTGCTCAAATTCAACCATGGAATGATCATTCTTGTTATCATGACCATAACCTTTGCATATATGATCAATATTTGGCAACATTGGATTCGATGGAAATATATTGGAACTAAGGTCACATATGTTTCATATATCCAAGGAAATTTTGGTTCTCTTTTGAGAAACGATCTTTCAACTCATTATTTAGACCATGCGGAGGAAAACTTGTTTTAGGCACAACTCAATTTCCGCACATCAAACCTTTGTAAAAACATTCCACATCTAAATTATCAGGAAAGTATCCTTATAGTATGGTTTATAATTTTTTTAAATATAATTTGTGTAAAGATTGAGTTTTTACCTTGTTCTCCCCGCCAATGAAGGCAATAGTGATCACCCATTCTCTAATAGTTGGAAGGGACAATTGGTACTAGAAGTTGACCCAACATGGACAAGGATATGTTGAAGATCAAATTGAATTGAAACATGCTTTGGTGGAATGGATTCTTGGTGTTGACAGATGATTATATCGATCACAACTAGATATTTTATTTTCTCCCCACCTCATATATCTTCATAAGGGAATCACCTTTGTAACTTTGTGATTTCTATTTCTTCATTGGGGGTGCACTTTTTTTATTCTTGTCTTATTCACTTAAGTGACCTTATATTCCACTTTTTTAAAAGTAATTTTCTTAAAATAAGTAAAATTGTCTTATTCTGTAAAGGAATATGAAAGGTCACTAGAGTAGGGAAGGAACATTTTAGTTGGCTATATATTGGAATAGCTCCTCCATTTCAAAGGATAGATTTTCACTTTCCTAACATGTTGAATTCTTTTATTTTTTGCATAGTAATTTTCCTCATTTTCTCATCTTGTCCCTCAAACAAGCACATGATGGCATTTGTAAGAAATCAAGGAATTTGTACTTCTTGGTGGAATGAATATATTGTTAGGAAATAAGGGATAAAATATGCAAACCAATCCCACACAGAATCGCAATAGTAGAAACTAATATGTAGAAAGATATTACAAATATGAAATAAAAGTGCAAAAATGAAAGAACAAAACACAAAGACAAGATTTAACATGGTTCACCCGATTTGGGATACGTCCACTAAGAATCACTTGTTCAGATTTTATTACAAGACACCTCTTCTCTCAATACAATACCCAGATATGTTTGGATCTATACTCAACAAACTCTCTTTAATTCACACTCAAACTCACACACATCTACAATTCTATGTCTACCCTATCAAAAATCCCAAAAGTACATCAATAGGAAACTGCTTAAGCAGTTTTACAATAGGGTGGGTACCAAAACCATGGGCCAAAACCACCCCATATACCTATATGTAGTCTCTATTTCTTTCTCAAAACCCCGAACGCACTATCCCATCACGTAAACAGATCGAGCACTCACCAAATGCACAAAGGTACCAGGTCCCTCTTTTTATACCAAATTTTTCAAGTTGTTAGTATGATCATTCATATATTCCATAACCATAAGTAAGTAAAGGTAAAGCATAATAATAATCAACTCACAACCATAGTGCATAATGAATCAAATAAGGATCAAGATCATATTTACCATACAATAACCAATAACAGAGACATCAATAACCAATATCCATCCACAAAGATCCATTATATTACTTCATCACAAACCACAATAGTTGAATACATCATAGTTACCATCACAAAGAACTTACATGCACAAAATCATATAAATGACATAACTCTGTAACAACCCAAAATAATAATGATAATATCTAAACCATGCAAATCAATAAATATATATAAGGGGTGGGGACTTTCCCTTCACTACCCATACACTCTCAAAATAGGTTTGCATGCTCAAAATAGCCATGCGCCTACTAAAAGCAACTAAGGAAGCATGCAAGCTTCACCTAATAATATATTACCTATAATTAACTCTAGATCTAATCCTATTATTATCTTAGCTTTGCATGATGCTTGATCTTCTTATTGTTCCCAAAATATCTTTGTATATCCTTCAAGTCTTCTTGTTCTTATCAATGCGTGCTCTACACTCAATCCTATTCTTAGCTGTGCATGCATAAATGGCTAAGTTCCAAACTTTGAATTTCCCTGGTCACCCTTCTTTAGCTAAACTTCCACGCATACCTACATGCCCTCTTTTTTTTTGCCCTCTTTCCAAGCACCTCTGATACTTAGGCAATATTTTATCCAGTCAACATTACCCCACTTTAGCTTCATTTCCACCCCCGACAATGGGTGGGTAATCATGCCTTGTCTCTCCAAGAATAAATAATAATGAATAAAATAATGATTGTACACAATGAATGAAAATATACCAAAATAATATGGGTGCTCTATTCCTCTGAAGCGTAAGTAACTCAGGGTATTCATTCTTGATTTCCGCCTCTAACTCATTCCAATCATTGAGCACCTTCTTTGTCTTTTCAAGGATGTCCGCAAGTACTCCATCCATCTCATCTAAGGTCATATTTTCTCCCTCATTTTGTAATACCCTAAGAACATTCATCAAACTACAAACCATCCCATCCATTACATCCATATGTTGGGCTATCATTTTTTCAAGTTCCTTTATCTTCTCCTTGTGAGGGTCTCGGGATGTTGTGAGAGCGCATCATGCTTTTCTCGCTAGTAATTTCAGCCTCTCCTCGCGCCCAAGAGTCTTATTCTTCTTTGCAAGTAAGGACCTTGTTTTCTTCTACCAAATCCTTGTTTTAATGATCGACTGGGTTTTGCAACAAAAATCAACATCAATTTTCCTTCTTCATTTCATCCTTTAATGTTTGTAGTAAAGAGTCATACCCAACTATTTGCCACGTTATTATAGCCTTTGTTCTCTCTTCTTAGTTGTTCATCCTCCTTAGCCTCTTTGTGCTCTCCTAACTACTACTTTTTATCAGCAAGTGCATATTGTCCCGTAAGAAGTGAAAGGATGACCGATAGGCTTGCTCGGTTTTACTCATCAATATTTGGATGCGCATCAATAATATTCTTTCCAAACTCTACCATAAAATCCAAAATATTCCTTTATTTCTCTTTATCCTTCTTCCGCCCCTCAGATAGTCATTCCACTTGTTCTTTTAGGCTCTTATTCTCTTTCAACAGAATTCTTAGTGTGACCAATTTATCTATATTCTTATGCGTTACTTCGGATGCCATTTTGTTTAATGCATTACTCGCATGTTCATCAAGTAAATGTTGTAGGCCTCACCGTCTAGTGTATGGCTTAGGATTTCTTCTTCATTTTCAGCTTAATGTATGCATCTTCTTTTACATTGAACTCAGGATCATAAATATGATTCTACATGCTCCAAGAGATTTTTTTTCTAGTGCACAAGTTGGTTACTTCAAGGTCCATCAATTCCCATCCATAAAGATCCTCAGGATCCAATGTGATTTGAAACCTAGCACGAAGGATTTATGTGGGTTCATTAATATACACAACATTAGGAGTCTTATACATATCTCCATACTTATTACTCCCAAAATAACAACCCTTCAAAACGTACACTTCAACATCAAGTTTGAGTCCTTCCCTTGTCTCACTCATGTGTGTACTTCAGTAGGCTCACCGGAATGGTTCATCCTTATCTTTTTATGGCCCTACACATATATCACCACTCAAGTACTTTGCACTCTTCAAATTCCTTTGTATCATGTTGTATGTCTTCATTTCGAGGCTCCTCTACATCCACAATTATAACATGAGTCTCCCTAATGATATGCGTGATGTCATCTGAATTTTCCCCCTCACTATCCTTAGTGGGAATATACTTGTGCCTCTTCTTCTCTGGCTCTATCTTCATTGGGGAGTTTTGGGGTGATCTCCTTGGCAGCTGTGAGGGCCTCACGCTTGTGATTTGTGGCCTTTTCCTTCTCAACACCCTTCTAATTTTTTTCTCTTTAGCGCCCCAAACATCCATCCCTATCTCCTATGTGCTTATCTCCTTTCCTACTACTTCTTCTATCTACGCGGGAGGAGTTACCTAGCACATTCTCTTTACTCCAAATGCAAGATGCCTCCACGAGCCATGGTCCGGTCTAGTGATATCTTCCTACAACTCTTATTCATCTATGTGGGGAGGATTGGTCTCTTCATCCTGCAATGTTCCCACTATATGCTTTCCTTTGGGTAGTTCAGGAAGCCTAAACTCATTCTCAATGTATTTACCTTTTTCCAATTTGGGCTTAAGATATATGTATACCTTAGTTGCGCCAAGGTTCCCAACTGCCAAACTCATTGAATTAATACTTATATCATCTAAGATCAACTTTTCTATGTAAGAGACATACCTAGATATACATATGTCTTCTTGGAGTGTATGATAATCATAGTCTACTTTATCTGCATCAAAACCTAATTTGTGTGCATTTGAAAACCTATGTACCAAGGCCTGGAAGTAATGTGTAGTGAAGGAATATGGGAGCTTGCACCAAGGGCTCCACTTTCCATCCTTCATTCCAAATTTTCCTATGTAAAAATGTTGATATACAACAAATTGGGCCTAGCTTATCCAATA
Source organism: Taxus wallichiana var. yunnanensis (assembly GCA_018340775.1). Classification (NCBI taxonomy): domain Eukaryota; kingdom Viridiplantae; phylum Streptophyta; class Pinopsida; order Cupressales; family Taxaceae; genus Taxus; species Taxus wallichiana. Next base: position 648,355,507 of record CM031239.1, on the reverse strand, counting down.
CCAAAGGAAGGTCCTTGGGTATTCTCCATTTATACTCAAAGGCTTTGTGCAAGTGCTTATACTAGAGTTCTAGCCTTTATTTATATGGTCCACTCGTAGATCCATCACATGTATATTTTACAAATCTATCTGCAAGGTACTTTTTATCCTGGGATATTTCCAAATATTCTCCTTTGGCCCATCGGGCACCCTAATTTCCATAAACACAATAGACAATAAAATAGCACCAAAACTTATCTTGTCTCCATGGTGCACTTCTTCAATAGTAGTCTCAACAATGAAATAAGACAAGTTATATGTCACTCTCTCACTCATTTTTTTGGCAATATGGAGCCATCTTTTATTTACCTAGCTCCAACGCTCCTGGTTATTTAACTTGGTGAGGAGGTGTGTGGCTACCTAGAATCATAGGGTACTTTTCTAACTTGACAATATCCATCATGTGCCATCCCTTTGCATAAGCTAGTGTAGTCCTTGTTGCCTCTACGCCCTCATCATCAGTAGGGTCATTGCTAATCTCAAAGACCTATGTTCTCAACCTTGTCAACCTTCCAATCAGGGGTGCGGTAAGTCACATTTGCCACCCTGCAAAATAAAATGATTCCTTGTGGAATCGAGACATCAACCATTGATACAACTTCTCTAGGTTTTCCAAAATATGGTAGCTCATATAGTTACATAACTCCAAAATTCACCAAAACTTGTGTCCTACATCATCATAAATCGTCATGTCATTCTCTATCCACAAATCTATTTTTACCACCAATTATTTGTCCAACTCATCCTTGTTATCCTTAGTACGATGATTATAGTTGCTTACTTTGCTTCATCTGATATAAAACTCCCAACCCAATCCCATTATGACACCTCTCTTATTTTTTGCTTCATTCCCTTTTTGGTTACTCCAAATTCTCACTTTGGTGTTATTATGATGATAAAAATGTGATCTTGCAATAGATTCGAGTTCTATAACTTAAAACTCGCATGCCAAAGCTTCACCTCAAACCCTAGCTCATATATTTTCTCTCCACATGCCTTCACTTTGCTCAAACACCCTCTCTAATGGAGCTCTAACCAATTCCATGCACAAATTTCTCTGGTTTAATGTCCATAATATCTCTCTTATGTACTTTCCCACGTAACTCGTTCTTCAAATCGCTCTTCAACTCACTTGAACACTTCACAATGCAAGGTAAAAATGATATCACAAGCCCACCTTTTATAAATTTTACAAATTTCCCCACATTTATTGTTCTCCATCTACCACCATACTCAACATTAAATGACATTTCATTCCTTTTTCTATGCTTCACAAATAATTTTTTTCACACTAATTTTTCCGCGCCCCAATTCGTAACCTTCAGGTGTACCCACTACTTTTCGGACACAAAACTCCTCTTGTGCACCTTCATGCATCGAAGTACAAAACCTTTATGCCTAATACCAAGTAGTTTCCCATGCTACTTCCTACCTTGCATTACACTATGTGTCCATCCATCTATGCATGGTCTTCATTTATGAGTAATTTTTCTTGATCCGCACCTTTACTTCAAGCACCTACACCATATTTCTTCTATGCATACCCATCTTCCAGAGGATGTTCAATCTTGGCCCATTTATCATGTATCTACTCCACCCCACACTAAAAGTATGTGTGGTCCTCTACGCATAAATGCACTAGATAATAATCAACTACTAGCGCACAAGCATACTTATTAGAACAAAACACTAAACTAAATTGACAAAGCATAACAACGATGAAAGGAAAACATATAAATAAAATGCATTAAAGGAAATCTAATCTAAATGGCATTTTTGCATTATTAAAAACACCAAGAAGACTTATTTATAGTAGGGCTTCATCCTACTCCCATTGAAATAACTAGGAAACCATGTGTTCCATCCAATGCCTACAACTGAAAAGTTCCTGAATCAAGTATATATGTCACCACATACGGTCCCAACCAATGCACCTTCAATTTTCTAGGGTGGCACACAAACTTGGGATTCATAAAGAAGAACCATTTTTCCAACCTCAAACACTTATTCTTAATATGCCTATCATGTCATGCCTTCTTCCTGCCTTCTATGTCTTTTTGGCTCCAACATGCAATGGTGCGCCTCTCATCCAACTGCATCATTTTATCTATACGCTCTTCAAGTTCTTGTTCATCATCTAGTCCTCATGTGCACACAATAAGCAGGGAGGGTAACATAAATTCCACCAGTAGAACAGCCTCTGCCCAAACACCAACTGAAAGGGTGTGGCTTTGTTTAATATTTTGTAAGTTGTCATGTATTCCCAAAGTACAATAGAGACTTTATCATCCCAGTCTTTCCTTCCAACATCATAGATATTTTTCAATGTATGTCCCAATATCTTGTTGAAATCCTCAGTAGTCCCATTGGCTTGTGGATGATAAGGTGTTGTCTTATGATGTGCCACCATAAAATCAGCCAATAATATTCTAATAGTCTCATTCAAAAGTGTGTGCCCCTATCACTTGTCAAGCTCAACGGACATCCATACCTATTGATAATGTTCTCCCATAAGAACCTTCTTGTTGTAGTTGTCATGTGATCCTTTGTAGGTGTTGCTTCTACCTACCTTGTCAGATAAGTTGTACATGTAATAATATAGTGTAATCTAGTCATGCATATATGTGTGGAAATAGGACCCACAAAGTCTATTGCCCATTTCTCAAAAGGTTCTACACTCGCTATCAGTCTCAAAAGCATTTCATCCCTATGCCCAGGCTTCCCAAGGCATTGAAAATGATCACACACCCGATATACTCTTTACAATCCTTATATAGTGTTTCCCACCAAATTCCAACCATCAAAATCTTGCACGCAATAACATTACCTACATAATGTCCTCCTAGCAATCCCACCATGAGCTTCCTCCATTATAGCTTCGTGCTCATGTTCAAGTACACACCGGCGTAAAATCTCATCACGGCCTAACTTGTATAAATACCCACTAATTAACATGTAAGGCATGACATGTATGGAAAGTTGTTTCTTTTCTAAGCTCTTCATCCCTTCAAGTGCCACACCAATACGTAAAAACACAACAATATATTCTAAGTCATAGGGTGCGTGGTTCAACCTGAATACTTGTGTGTTCGACATTATGTCCTTAATTCTCTGCATGCATCCTCACCTAAGTTAATTCTTGATAAATGATCCAGTCCATAATTTCTCTTTCTCATCTTTACCACCATGGTAAAGTCAATTTCTGAAACAAGAGAATCCACTGGCATATGTGCCCTTGTAAAATGGGCTTATTAACTAGGTACTTAAGTGCCATGTGATCTATATAAAATATAAATGGAGTTTCCAACAAGTATTTCTAAACTTGTGTAGCACGTAAATCATGGACAATGCTTCATGCTTAGTAATTGTATAATTTTTTCATTTGGGGTCAACTTCTTGCTCGCAAAAATAGATAGGATGATCAATAATCCCATCATTAGGTTGTGCTAAATACTAGGCCAATGGCCATGCTATTGGCATCAACATGTACATGAAATGGTTTATCCCAAGAAGGAAAGCACGAATGGGCACGGAAAGTAAGTTTGTCCTTCAATATCTCAAACACTAGTTGTTGTGCCTCATTCTAATGGAAATTTCCTTTACTTTTAAGTAATTCCTCCAAGGGCACATCCATTTTAGCACATCCCTTAATAAACTTATTGTAGTAACATGTGTGTCCTAAATATCCGTGCACCTCACTTTGATTGGTAGGCTCCTCTAGGCCTAAAATAATAATAACCTTAGGATGATCTACCAACAAACTTTGTTTGTCCCGATAAGGTTCCAAAGGGTGTATCAAAGATATACTTCTTAATATTGAGATCGATTCTCAACTATTGAAACCTCTCAAACATTAATATCAATTTATCATAATGATATTTTACTAGCCCATATACACCCAATCATCCAAATAAACATGTAGAAAATTGTGTATAAATTCCTCAAATGCTTTTACAACAATGCACGAAAAGACTACAGGTGTATTCTTCAACCCAAAGGGCATAATTGTATATACAAAACTTCCCCACTTAGCATGGTAAATTTTTTCTTTTATTGGTCTTCCTTAACAATCTGCAACTGATGATAACCATAAAATCCATTTGTAATAGATTAAATCTCATGCCCTACAACGCTCTCCAAGATCTCTTTAGTAAAAGGTGTCAGAAAAATATCTATAACACATGCAACATTCAACTCTCTATAATCCACACAGATCCTTATCCTACCATATTTCTTTATACTTTTCACCAGGGCTAACCCACTTTGACTCCTCAATAGGCTTAATGGTTCTAGATTTCAACATCTTATCAATCTCTTCTTTGAATTTGATGTGCAAATTAGGATTCATCATGTAAGGCCTCTTCCTAACCGGGTGCGCACCTTCCTTTAATTTGATCCTCATCTCACCCAAAGAGTGATGCACTCCCTTTAACTCATGATAGCCTCATGTAAATAAGTCATGGAAGTAGCACAAGAGCTTGATAATCTTTTCCACCTTTTATTCGGACCAATAATCACCAATAATGGCTTCCTTAGGTTTTGTATTTGTCTAAATATTGACCTTCTTCATTTTCGTAAGCTCATGATAAGTGTGTGCCTTCTCATCAGCATTATCTATTACCTCATGTGTATCTATAGTGTGATCAATATCTAGATTTTCTACTTCATCATCGTCAATCATATAAACTAGCTTACCCTTTTCTTTTTCGAACCAGGCGCACCAAATCTATTCCTCATATGTCTCTTTTTCCTCAAATCTTTCCTCCAAATCCAACTCTCCAAACATATCTAATAGGATTTCCTCATCCTTTGCACTATCTCCCAAAGTAAGGCACTTCATAATCTATAATGCTTCATTCACCGGAGGTTTAGTAGAAAAATAGTCAAAGGTCTTAATCATACCTGAGGTCATCTCCTACCAATTAATTTTTGCTCTTGTTAACTCTACATGAACATACCATACACATGCACAACCTCTTAGAGTGGCATAGAACTTATGTACCCAGAGTGATGGTGGAAAATCCTCCTGCCCCTCCGCCTGCAGTCCCTCACACTTCTAAACGTGGTGCGAAGAAAATCCTTCCCATAGAATTTGTATATCGAGAAGGTACATTGTTCCTTAGAAACCTAGTAGCAAAGGAGATTCTCACCTCTCATCATTCCAATAGGTTATCTCTATATGCAATCCACCAATGCGTTGTTTTCCCACACAAGGTATAAATTAGCATATTTCTTACATCACCCCTCATCCTTCCACTAAGCTTCCATTGTGTGCAAAAATACATCATAGTTTCGTTATCCAAAATGTGCCCCTTGCTCATTTTGTGGCTAACTCCTCTCATTCTTCCCTCTCTTGTGCCTCAGTCACAAAATTTTGCTTTTCAGGCACTCAAAACCTTCTGGAAATGGCACCATTGGATAGAGCTCTTTCTCAGCTTTCCAGAAAGGTAAAGTTTTCCTCCTAACTCCATGTATTTTTCAAGTTATGGCTCGGTGGAGTTTTTGTGGGAAATTTTCCCCTAGAAGGCCCACAGCCAATCAGAACTCGCCACGTGTCCAGGCCAAAAATATCAAAGCGACCCGATTTGGCCCTGTTTTGCCCTAAAACTTCAAATCACCATATCTTTCGATCCAGAGCTTAGTTTTTCGTTCTTTATATCAATGGAAAGCTGGTGAAATTCTCTACAAGATTTTGGGGTCAATTTTGCATTTTGGTGGAGTTTAGAGAGAGAAAATCAAAAACACTTTTGATACGTGGTCATGAATAGAAATGACGTTTCAACCACCAAATTTAATGAAGAATGGCTCGCATTCTCTCCCAGCATGGTTAAAAATGTCAGGGAATGGGTCTATCAGGTCGCCCATGTTGTTTTGATGGCATTTTGGTCAATGGTTGAATCCCTTCCACATTTTCCCATGTTTCTCTCTCCTGGGCTCGTCCCTTGCACTGTAAAAGCCAGATTTGGCTCATTTTCAAAGGGTTGAACATTTTTTTTGGATAGCAAGCTTCTTCTTTCACCTTCAACAAGTGATTTTTGCAAGTATCAGACCTTCTTCATGATTGTAACAGGTTTCTACCTCTTTGATGTTGCAAATGCAAGGATTTTGACAAAAAAATGACAGTGCAAACTCTGTGATCAATTTTCAGTCCTTTGTTTGTATTGTCTTGCTTCATTTCAGACCTCTAATTACATCTTATCATCCTGTGTATGATGTTTCATGTTACATTTTATGAAATTGTGTCAATTTGCATGAACAAGAAGTGTTCACCACTCCTTTGGTGTATCACCTATTAGTTTAGTTTCAATTTTTGCACTTTCTATCTCTGTCTCCTTGGAATTTAGAGTAGGATTAGGATTCAAACCTCTGCAATTGTGTAAATAACAGATCTGATCAGAGGAGTTTGAGGAACCAGCCTCTAATCTAGAGATTCCTCTCTCATTTTACAAGTCCCACACTTGGAGAGAGGTTTCAATGTTGTGCAATCACACTGGATGCCTGAAACATCAACTTAGAAACCTGATTTGCATCCAAGGGTGCTGCTGATTTGCAACAACAGTTTTGGCATGCTCGGTGGGACCTTAGAGGTCTTCCACTTTATCTTTGACAGGTTGGTGTGTTCTGTTAAGGATTCACCTTTTGGAGGCACTTTCAAAAGCACATCCGCGACTCCATCCGGTAAAAACTCATTCTCTAAGTTGCGACACTGCTTTTCCATTCATTTCCATCCATTCTTCTTTCCATCATTTTCATTCTTTTCCATTCCATGAAGTTGTGCAATCATGACTTCATTTCCATCATGGAATTCACATTTACAACAGCAGTTTATCACACCTCCAACATGTTTTACAAATCCTCCAAATCAGCATTTTGATCAAATTCAAAATCAGCATGTCTACCCATATGAGCAGCAGTGTCAAAGTCAGTTTGGATATGAAGCATGTCAAGCACAAGGGTATGCTGGTTGTGAGGGCAGTCAAGAAGAAAATGCAGATCTGCTGGAACAAATCCAAAAGATGGAGGCAAAGATGGTGCAATCAAGAGCAATAGCTCAAATGAAAGCTTTCAGAATTGGTTGCAGGACTCCTTGTCCATGGGGAGGCCCTTTTCCAAGACACTTCAGCCCTCAGGAGAAGCTGGACTTCATGATGAAGATGTTGCCCCAACTTGCACAATGGACAGCAGAAATAGAGGCCTATACACTTGGTGTTGAACAACCTTGTCAATGGGTAAGTTCTACACCATCATCTAGTTTTTCTCTTCCCATTACTCAAGCAACATCATCTCATTTGGAATTTCAAATTCTAAATCCAGTCAATGCTGCCCCAGGAGTTAATTCCATTTCTCCATTCCCTAGTCTTCCACCACATCTCAATTCTTCCTTCCCCTTTCCTTCCAAACAGTCATCCCCTCCACAAAAGCTAACAGAAATACCCTCTCCTCCAAAGAAACAAGAGTTCCTACCTCCTCCACCACCACAAAAATTGTAAAATCAATTGAGTTACAATCCACTTCTCCTCTTGCATTCCCAAATCCATGTTGGGAGGATAAAAATCAGAATGCCAATCAAGGAAAATAGCAGCAGAAAGAAGAGCCAAACAAGGATGAAGAAATTCAAAGTCTGAAGAGTTGGGCTCTTAAATTTGGGATTACAAAAATCCCCTTGATGGTGAAACCAATAGAGGATGTTGAAGTTGGAGAACAAGTGGAAAACAAGGCTGATTTTATAACAGCAGTGAAGCGAGAAAAACAACAGTTTGTTGGTGATGAGTTGGGTGTCCATGTTGGCACTTTTCCCAAAGAAAATGTTGATCCAGTTTGCACTACAAAATCAGCCATCGAGAAGGAAGGAAAACCATCTCAAAACCCCATCTTTGAGGAGAAAATGGATGAGGTCAAGTCAGTTTTTACAACAGTAGAAGAAGGAAGCATTATTGATATGTTTTTGCTTTCATTTGAAGGGGCTGATTTGATTGATGAAGCCATTATGGAGGTGAACAAAACAGGTCCAAATTGTGAGCAAAAGGCACAAGAAATTTCATGCTTCTCTCCCACTTCATCTCTCCAACAATCTGATTTTTGGGATGAGTTTGGATTGACAAGTTTCATGTTTGAAAATGAAGTTATACAGGGTGAAGAAAATGTAGATTTGGAGGCCACCATACAAGAGGGAGAGACTTTGCTGCAACAAGACATTCAAGAGTTTGATTTTCCATCAGACTTAGAAGAATGTTTAGATGAAGAGCTAGCTAAAATTACCATGTTTCCTTCTTCACCATTCATTCTCCAACAACAAGAACTTGCTGCCATGGACAAAAGAGTTCAAGGACAACAACCTATAGTTTGCAACATGCCTCTTGAATCAAAGCTGGAAGAATTTGATCTTCCAAAAGCTACAATGGAGGAGTTCCAAAGTCAACAATGTATTACAACAGTAAACAATGCAAAAGCAACTTCATTGGATGTTGCAATCAATAACGAGGAGTTACACACTATAGAAGAGTTCCATGTTGTCATGAAGGAAGAGAAAGGGCGTAAAAGTCCTACCATTGCTTCCACATCACCCACCCAAGAAGGTCTACAAGAAGACTCCATTTTTGGAGTTAAAAATCAAAGCTATGGGCATATCAAACGGATCATACCTTGCCCAATAAGGTATTTGACTTCATTGGAGTCAAAGGAGAAGTCACAACCACATGCTTGCTTCTAAGTATGAGGGTGAGCTACCAAGTACCAAGGATCAGGTTGTCATACCTCTTCAATCCAAATGCGAGCAACTAAAAGAGGTATTGGATTTGTTTTCAGTTGACACCTTGATGATTTGGGTAGAAGACCAGCTTCTTGTTGATTTTCCACTCATCCAATCAGCCATGTTCAGTGCCAAATCAGTTGCATGGTTGCAACTTTTGAGAAAGGGAAGCTATTTCTCCCAACCAAATTGCGGGTTTGTTTAGCCCACTTTTGCTTCCAGGTTAGAGTAGGATAGGTAGTTTTGCTTTCGGTAAAAAGAAGTGCTTGTGCACACTCGCATGTTCCATTTCGGAGCATGTATGACCCTTTAGTTTTGTACATAGTTTTTGTGGTGCTGGTTTTGCTCTTGCATAGTCCATTTCGAAGGGTTTCCAAGTGGCTCGAGAGGAGGTTTTCAAAGTTCAGATCAGTTTACAAGCTATAACTCATGACTCCATGCCCAATGGATGCTTCAGTAACTGGTAACTTCATCCAGCAGGTAGATGACCCCTCTGAGTCACCAAAATTGTTATCCAAAATGTGCCCCCTACTCATTTTGTGGCTAACTCCTCTCATTCTTCCCTCTCTTGTGCCTCAGTCACAAAATTTTGCTTTTCAGGCACTCAAAACCTTCTAGAAATGGCACCATTGGATAGAGCTCTTTCTCATCTTTCCAGAAAGGTAAATTTTTCCTCCTAACTCCATGTATTTTTCAAGTTATGGCTCGGTGGAGTTTTTGTGGGAAATTTTCCCCTAGAAGGCCCGCAACCAATCAGAACTCGCCACGTGTCCAGGCCAAAAATATCAAAGCGACCCGATTTGGCCCTGTTTTTCCCTAAAACTTCAAATCGCCATATCTTTCGATCCAAAGCTCGGTTTTTCGTTCTTTATATCAATGGAAAGCTAGTGAAATTATCTACAAGATTCCGGGGTCAATTTTTCATTTTGGTGGAGTTTAGAGAGAGAAAATCAAAAACACTTCTGGCACGTGGTCATGAACAGAAATGACGTTTCAACCACCGATTTTAATGAAGAATGGCTTGCATTCTCTCCCAGCATGGTTAAAAATGTCAGGGAATGGGTCTGTCAGGTCGCCCATGCTATTTTGATGGCATTTTGGTCAATGGTTGAATCCCTTCCATGTTTTCCCACGTTTCTCTCTCCTGGGCTCGTCCCTTGCACTGTAAAAGCTAGATTTGGCTCATTTTCAAAGGGTTGAACATTTTTTTGGATAGCAAGCTTCTTCTTTCACCTTCAACAAGTGATTTTTGCAAGTATCAGACCTTCTTCATGATTGTAATAGGTTTCTGCCTCTTTGATGTTGCAAATGCAAGGATTTTGACAGTGAAAATGACAAGTGAAAACTCGTGATCAATTTTTCAGTCCTTTGTTTGTATTGTCTTGCTTCATTTTAGACCTCTAATTGCATCTTATTAGCCTGTGTATGATGTTTCATGTTACATTTTATGAAATTGTGTCAATTTGCATGAACAAGAAGTGTTCACCACTCCTTTGGTGTATCACCTATTAGTTTAGTTTCAATTTTTGCACTTTCTATCTCTGTCTCCTTGGAATTTAGAGTAGGATTAGGATTCAAACCTCTGTAATTATGCAAATAACAGATTTGATCAGAGGAGTTTGAGGAACCAGCCTCTAATCTGGAGATTCCTCTCTCATTTTACAAGTCCCACACTTGGAGAGAGGTTTCAATGTTGTGCAATCACATTGGATGCCTGAAACATCAACTTAGAAACCTGATTTGCATCCGGGGTGTCTTTGTTGATTTGCAACAACAGCTTTCCTTCACTAGTGTACCAAGGTACCTAGTTATGACTCAAATGTTGAACATTGCGAGGCCCGATCACACATGTAACTATATTTTTATCTATCACCTAACCATTTCATATGATGCATGTACCTAGTTGTTAGAAACACTTGGTTATATCACTCATAGACTGGCATCATCCCATTGAATAATACCTTCTTTAGATGGCTCAAGCACTTTAGGATCCCTAATTGTACGCACATATATCCTATTTAGATCCTCTTCACTCAAGGTTTCTACATATGGTGTAGCCTTCCCATTTGTCAAAGGAATAATTACCTTATAACCTTTATTGAAGCGCAGATCAACCTTATTCACATAACAACAAGGGAGCCCAAGCAATGCTTTGGAAAAGTATCTACTTCTGCAAGTTCCAAGACCTCAAATTCCCCAATAAACTTGGCCCCTTATATAGTAATAGTGGCATCCTTCAATACTCCAATGGGTGTGGCTCTAGTCCTATTTTTCATATATAACACATTTGAAGAGGGTTGTAATGGTGGTCTCCCATATGATTCCATGCATCCAAAGTGAGTACATTCACTTTTGCACCTATATCAATCAATATGTTACTCAACATCCACCCATCAACAACTACATTCAAAGTGATCTCTTTATCATATTCAAGACTGTGAGGAGGTAAGTTCGCATGTAATATCTGTCTCTCGTGCTCAGATCCAATGCGTGGTATATTCTCCCTCAGCCATTCCCCTAACAAAGGAATGATATTCTCTTGGCACAACATCTTACAAACCTCCTTCAAGTCATCAACATCTTTCTAAGGAATCTCAACTTTCTTTTCCTGCTCCATCTTCTATGACTGCTCCTTTAAGCATTGTATCTCACCCTGTAAGTTTCTAATAACCTCCATAGTCTCCTAATAAACTTCCTTCTAATGGGTAGGATCTGGATATTTCACATTTATCACCTCTTCCATTGTAATAACCATTTTATTCTTCATGATCTCAAGAGTGTGCACATCCTTAACACGTGTAGTCACTAACACATGTATCATCTCATGATCAAGTGTGATCTTAGGCATCCACTGGTCTTCTATAGTGCATTGCACTTTAATCATCCCCACGCCCTTATCATTATTCTTATAGTTCTTACTCATGTGCTCATATAATTCAGACATTCTTTAAACTTATGTTGCTTCCCACACCATGAGCAGACTACGTTCTAAGTGCATTCACACCTATAATGATCAAGGTATTCACATGTAAAATAGGTTCCTCAAGGGAAATCACCTCTTCCTCCGCCATGACCACAACCTCTGTATCCACCTCGGTAACCTCTACCTCTACCACCTCCATCAGAGTGCCCTTCATGATGTTTTTCATCCTACTCTTTTGAAATATTCACAACACTAGTCTCAAGGCGTATGCCGATTCTAATAACTTCATGAATCTGATCAATTAGTCTAGAATTATTCATATCATGAGTATGAGACTTACAAATATTACAATAATAGGACACGTTATTCCGGATCGCGTCGTGCTACAATAATGGGCATCTACTCGAATCATGATCCAAGTGACAAATCTCGTAATCTAGCAACATGGTGTGCACCGATTTACAGGGAAACTATCCTTAGTGTGTCCTTCAACCTCGCAATCTATACATTATATTCCACTACGCATCTCATGAGCTAAATTGGTTAGTATTTTATCCAAATTATTTGCAATAGATGTAATCTACACCTCCAAGAACAAGCTAACTCTAGTGTCTATGCTCCCAAATTCCTTAGTATGTAGATCTCGCTTCCAAAGCCTTGCATGCAGATTTATAAATTTCTTATGAGAGAGTGCCCTTATAAAAGGTGTGATCAAACCACCGAAAAACTCTTGTGTATGTTGGATAGGGTGAATATCATAAGAAAAATTTGATAGCAATGTTTTAAAGTGTGCATCATACTCCCGTATGCTCTCAGTCATGTCATGCTTAATATCCTTCAGTGTGTTCATGCTTTTCTGTTCAAACTCAGGTGTATGAAACTCACAAGAAAGCACCATGCAATGCATTGTAATCTACAATAGTCTAGTTCGGATCATACTTCCCTACCAACTATGTGTGTGCCCTTGCAAAGTAGTAGCAAACGGACTTGCCTTACATTCTAGAGTTGTAATTCCCTTAGCGTGTCATAGTATCTCACACATGTTCACATGTTCTGTTGTATCCTCAATGCCTTTGTACTCTGGTAGGCAAAGAGACGTATCATAATAAACTTGTTGAGGCTGGTGTAGACCATGCCCACCAGAACTAGAACCTGTATTACCCCCATTATTCCTTCCACCTCCAAAACCACTAGATCTACTATATCTCGAGCCTCCCAATCCTCTTAATCCACCTCCTATAGTGGGCACCGAACTAGAGGATGAGCTACTCTGTGTTCCAACTATTGTACTAAATTAAAATCCCACAGTCTACAAATTTTTGCTACTTCTAGATGTATTACCAACTTTATGCATGCCCACACTCTATCTTAAATGACACGCCATAGAATATACCACCAATCGACCACCAAATAAAGAATATGTTTGCACATCCATAGATGAATGTGTCATATGAAGAAATTTTGTATTCAATGGAAAATGAAATCTATCTGTCGCTACTCTATCACCAACACTAGCTTGTTTCTCAATAATTTTTTCAAGAACTGGAACACCAAGCGTAGGGGCAAGGTCATCAGGTGGGATCATATGCATGCTTACGGGCCTTATTATTTCTTCTAACACGATATCATTTGAAGGTAAAGGAGATTCTCTTCCATGCTTACCTAAGTAGGGGAGATCTTGATGATCTAGCTCCACATCTTCCATGTGACCTTAAAATCCTTCATGAGACACCATCCTCTACAATTCCATAGACTCCTCAATATCACACTTCTTCGCTAATTCCCTCTCTTGTGCTTCATTATACTTAAGCCATATTTCCTCTCTTTCCTTTTCTATCGTAAGGTTTGCCATATTTCACCACACTGCTCCTTCCCCACACGTGGTGGAGGTTTAGCTAGCCATAGGTTGTTCTTCCAAATCTAGAGTCACTAACAAGATCTTAATTGTTAAAGGGATAGTGCACAAATAAGATCCTCTAGGTTTGCACAAGAACTAAAACTCAACAACCTTTGGACAAGAATAAGTAGAAACATCTTACTCCAATGTATAATTTTTCAAAACACCACTCCACCAATGATCTACAACACATGTCCAAGTCACATCAACATCATACAGAGTCTAGTAATATTCTTGTGTCCAAACAATTTTTCTATACCTCCAATTCCTATTCAATGCATATACCACCAGCCACTCGTGATGAACTCTATAGGAAAACAAAAAAATAACATCTCATAGAGTTCATGATACAGATGTTCTTTGATCCACGCATGAGAATCAAAATCAATTCTTGTATTATATTTATGAGCAAACGTGTCTTCTACATCCACAACCCAACTCTCAATGTTTTCCAAAGTCAACTAATACGTCTTCATCATGCAACATCCTTGCAATACTTGAAAAGAGGTCCTAAAACGGAACCAAAATATAGTCTCTATTTCTTGCTCAAAACCCTAGATGCACTGGCCCATCACTCAGACATATTTGAGCGCTCACCCAAAGTGTGTAAAGGTACTAAGTCCCTCTTTTTATGCCATCTTTATCAAGTTTCTAGCATGATCAATCATATATTCCATAACCATAAATAATTAAAGTTAAATCATAACAAGATTCAACTCATAACCATAGTGCATAATGAATCAAACAAGGATTAATATCAAATTTACCAATGATAACCAAAGAAGCATAGACATTAATAACCAATATCCATCCACAAATATCCATTATATTACTTCATCACAAACCACAATAGTTGAATACATTATAGATACCATCACAAAGTCATGTGCGGAAAATCATACCAATGAACATAAATCAGAACCCAAAATAATAATTATAATCTCTAAACCGTTCAAATCAATATGTATATATAAGGGGTGGGGAATTTCCCTTCACCACCCATGCACTCTCAAAATAGGCCGCATGCTCATAATAGCCATGTGCCGCTACAAAAGTAACTAAGGAATCATGCAAGCTTCGCCTAATAATAGATTACCTATAATTAAATCTAGATTTAATCGTATTATTAGCTTATATTTTCATGATGCTTGATCTTCTTGTTTTTCTCAAAATAACTTTGTGTATCATTCAATTCTTCTTGTTCTTATCCAATGCATGCTTTGTACTCAATCATATTCTTAGCCCGTGCATGAAAAACGGCTAAGTTCCAAACTCTAACTTTCCTTGTGCGCCCTTCTTTTGCTAAAATTCCACTCCTACCTACACGTGCCCTCTTTCGCACACCCTTTTCTATGTGCCTATGATACTTAGGTAGTATTTTGTCTAGTCAAATAATACTATGGGTCAAAAATCCCACCCATATGAGAAGAAAAAGTTTACTTGAGATATCGGGCACATTTTTCGAGGCCATTTTTTCTAAAATAGGCTCCATAACATAACATATATCTTGACAATGATTTACATTTATCTTGATTTTTTTTTCATTCTCTTGTTATTGTGTCATGTTGTGTGTGCTTGTTTCTTTTATTGAAACTGAAAAGTCCTCTAAGATATAATCTTTGAAATATGAATTTATCCCCTTCTCATTTATCTCTTCTCACCTATCTACAAATTTATGCCTCTCTAAAATATTGTTTCAATCACTAACAAATGTGTTTATGCACATTCCTCGGTCTATGACTACTCCAGAGGTTAGTTTAGTGAAGATAGTTTTCCATTTTTCAATAAATAGGAGTTATCACATTCATGTAGCAAAAGGACCTAGTCTTATGAGCATTAACAAAGCCCATATTTTGTCCCTAACAAAATATTTTTCCAATGAATGGAAAATAAATCCAAATCAAACATGTGCAATAATTTACTAATCATTTGGGTACCAATCCATTCATTAAATCAAAAAAAAATCTTTCACAAACAATCATTTCACCCTTTAATATGAGGATGGTGTTGGCTCTAAAATCCATTCCATCCTTGAATTTTATGAAGGAAGTTCAAGGATGAGTTATTCTTATTAAAGGGGTTTCTCTTTAATAATATGGGAATGGATTCAAGACCAAAAGCGTGAGAAGGTAAGTCACTTCTCTACTTTTTCTAGTTCTACAAGGCTAAGGGTAGAGACCCTAGCAATTTTTTTTAAATAATGAATCTAAACACACACTAGCTTTGAATATAAATAAAACTCCCATTACTAAGACACCCATTTATAGTGAAACTAAAATACCCATTTATAGACACATGCGACATAGACACCCATTTATAGTGAAACTAAAATACCTTACTCGAGTTTTGGCAAACACACCCTATTGTCCCGATGGAAAGGGGTCAAATTTTTATGATGTAAGCATAATTGAGGTCTTGAAACCATCCCATTTTTCTTAAAATTGTGTTAGGATTCAAAATCATATAAAACATCATCATAAAATACCCTCTAGAGCTCCAAGAATTGCTTTGTCAAGTTGTCTCTCTTATAGGTGTACTTCATGCATCGGTGAATTTTTTGGATGAACACATGTCACCTCCTAGTGAGGGAAAAAAAAAATTTCCGTCTTGTCCCCCTTCCCAAGGGGATAAATGGAACACAAAAATTCACCCCTCCTCATCCCCTCCATCTAGTTCTCCACATGACTAATTTTAGCACTTTAAAGGGCTTATCTGGCCTATCTCACTTCCCCCATCTCACAACCTGAAGGCGACACTTTGCAACATATAGTGAGGGTATAGTTTCTTTTCCCTCTTGTCCCCCTTACCAAGGGGACATAGAAATTTGAACCTCTCTAGCACCCCCTTAGGATTTCTGTGTAAATTCACTTGTAGCCCCACAGGTGTTAAACATGATAAAACCCTTACCCCCAAATCGCATCGATGTTTACACTTGGCATGATCAGGTTAAGGCACATTTTTTTACACCTCTTATCACTATTCCTAAGGGGATATGTGGGACAAAAAAATTCACCCCTCTCTATCTCCTCATCTTGGTTCTTCATATGCCCAAGTTGCAACTCCCATTCTTGAAACAAGTTTTATCCATCTCCTCCTCATATATCCACATAGTGCAACTTGGCACCATCTCCTTGAGGAAAATTTGTTTTCCCCCTTGTCCCCATTCCCAAGGTGGAAGAGGGGACATAAAAAATTTCCCTCACTCAATCACCAAAACCCTAGTTTTTTCCCTAAGCAGCTACTTCCTCATCCGTGAAGAAAATTGACTATCGTGAAGCTAGAAAACATGAAAAAATAAATAATCAAGCATGTTTCCTCACCGGTTCAACCCATATCCATTTTTGAGGCCATGAAACCTAAAATTATTCAAATCACAACAACCATTCTGAAAAAATAGTTCCATAACAAGCCATGGTTGCAAAAATGAAGCTTTTCTCATAGTTCTTCATCTCGGAAACCTAATTGCACCAATGTTTCAACAAATTTTTCTCCTCTCAAGCTCCATATGATCATTGAAGCTCTAAGAATAAATTAATGGCTGTCATAAAAAATTATAAAACCTTAAAATTATTCCCTATAAGTTTCTTTTTCTATTTAAAAGAATTTCAAAGTGGATAGAACATGATGAAAATTGGAGCACAGGATCACGATGCGGAGCTGAATCTAAAAATGATGTTTCTAATACAAACCAAGGCCAGGGATGACCAATTACTAAAAATAGAATATTCCATGCCCATTCACATGCTTGTAAATAGTAATTCCCTTAAATTTAAAGCTTCGATCACTTAGTTCATCAAGAAACAAGTGAAAAATAGCAAGCGGGGCAAAAATGTCAATTTTCCCAAAATAGCACATCCAAAAAAAAAAGCAACCTGCTAAAAATAGAAACTTTCTAAAAAGGTAACACATCATCAATGGAGATAGATTGAGTTTTCATGAGATTCATGAGATCAAATTTTAGCAAAAAGGTAATATCTCGCTACTTTTTAGCATCCTCACATGGTTGTAAGGTTATTGCATAACTTAAACAAGGAAATTAACTCTATGTAAGGATCCTAAAGTGCCATCTTGAGAATAATTGTGTCGGGAACAAGACAGGGGGTATTTTTTAGGTGCAACAGAAATGTAGAGACATTTTGCAAATGATAAAGATTTAAAAGAAAGCGAAGAACCCCATTGGAACCCCGATTCATCGAGAGGAGGTCATCATTCTCATAATAAAATCATCGTTTTTATCCACCTTTATCTCCCCAATGAGCTAGTTGAGTCAAGTTGGGTGAGTTAGTTAAGCTGAGTGAGTGCGTTAAGGTTTGAGTGAGATAGTTGAGTTGGATGAGATGATTAAGCTGGGTGAGATGGGCATGATAAATAATCGAAGTGAGTTGTGTGAGTTGATTTAGATAGTCAATTCAAGTGAGATAGTCAAGCGCTCATGCTTTTTCCATGAGGAGACACATGAAAATTTATATCATTATATCAAGTGACCACTTCTCAAGAAATCCATTTAGGGGCCATCCCTTTCATCCACAATGTGAAGGCCTATTTTAGTAAGTGAAGGAGAAGCATCAAGAAACTTGAGCATCATGAGTTTTCTATCATGATCAAGGGCCAATTGTGAAATCCTAAGGAAAAATAAAGTTACCCTCACTCTCACTATGAGATCAATAAGGAACCATCATAAGTGATGCTCGTGTTCATCTCAAGCTCACATCAAAAAGTCTCACAACAGTTTTTCCAAACACTCATTCGGTAGTCCAATGTTTCGTACATCTTACAAAAGGAGGAGATTGTGATCACCATGCCTCAGATCAACAAGTTCTTCATCAACAATAGATCATTCAATCCCTTTCCTTTCTCCTTTCTCTTTTCTCCTTTCTCTAGTTCGGTGCCCTAATGCTCACTAGAATATGGAGGTGGGCCATCCATCATCTATTATATACGTGTCCCGAAATCTCTAAACATCCCGAGATCCATGGTGCTTCGTCTCGTTTCAAAATTATAAGAGAGGTACTTAATTTGTCTCTTTTAATGGAAATTGAAAATTCACAAGTGACGATACATGAAGAGTCATGTGGGGGTAGATGAGAAGGCAATATCCAATGCTATAAATTAGGATGGATACTTCATTCTAAAGGATCTTTAAAATTATTCTTTATGTATCAATTTTGGATTTCGTAGATTGTGAAGCTTTGTATCACCACTACATAAGAAATAAAAGTTGCATTTCTTCTATTTCCTTTTCTTATGTTTTCCTCTATTCTCTCTCTTTTTGTAACTTTGCAAGCATAGTGATCTTAAATAACCAAGAAGGAACTTGGTGTCCTTGATTGATGAATCTAAATAACTATGTGTCTCTAGTTTGTTAGTCTTGTTAAATGCCTACATTATTACTTTCCTCTAATTGAATGTTGAACTACTCTGGTTATTGTGTGTGAACTCTACTAGTGCCTACTCACAACAATAACCCTCTCTTTCCTAATTTCTCTCCTTTATCCCTCATCGCTGCAAATTCCTCCCTTGTACCCCATACAAGCACTTTGCCACAAGTTCAGTGAAGTGTTCCTATGTGATCCCCAGACTATTGGCCACCCCAAAAATTAGGATAATTTACATTCAATAATGGGAGCCTCCCCATACAAAATAAGGAGGGGTGTATCCCCATGAGTGTTAGTGGAAACACATAATTTGTAACATGAAAAATTATTTCACCAACACTTTTCTTCATGTCTTAACTTTATGGAGTTTTAGTGACCCATGAATCACATCTTTTTAGGGTTCATTTTGGGATCTCATGCCTTTCCTCATGACCTTAGGATCTCAAGATCAGGGATCTTTATGCCTTCGTCTATTTTGGATTTATACCCAACCTCCGAGACCATGAAATGTTATCATTGGTCCACGTGGACCAATTATGAATTTTGTGGTCTTGAGCCTTCTCAATTCTCAAGATCAACCCATTTATCTATGTGATCAATCATATACTATTGTCATTGGTCCACCAAACCATTGATGTTTTTTCATGCTCTTGGGCCTTTCTATCTTCTTAGGGTTCTGAAGAATATTTTTCCTTAGTTGTTTTTCTATCTTCTTGGGACCCAAAACTTTAGAGATTATGCCACGTGTCTTCTTCATAATATCACTTAACCCCACCCATGCCTTAGCCACTTTTCAAACTTGGGAAAAAGGTGAAATTTAGATTCTTCTCTCCACTTAACAAAGGTTGTCACTTGTCTTATAAGCACGAGCTCGATCCTTCCCACATTGAATATGGGATTAATTCCCAAAGTGAACAACAAAATAACCACTATGTAAATGTTTGAGAGAATAGTTTGGTGACAAGTGTCCTTGATATGATATATAAAATGAGGTAGTATTAAAATTAAAGTAAAATAAGGGCTTGGACTTCAACTGAACCTTTGAGATCTAAAACCACCCAAAAATCTCCCAAAATTTTGAGTCATTATGTACACATGCACACTAAGAGGGGGAAAGTGTTTTAATGAGTTTCAAACCATAAGGGCACTTAAAAATGCATATTGATCATCACAAAAAAATTGAAACTCCAAATTTTAGTCACAAGGTACAAAAATCAAAGTGGAACCAATTTTTGTGCTAACATTGGCTTTGTCTATGGGATAGGTACCCCCTTATCGGTAATTAGAGATCCTAGAAAACTCAAGAAGTAGACCAAAGTGCCTCTAAAATAACTCAAGTCACTCCAAAGTTGCAAGGTTACAAATAAAAATATACAGGTCAAAACCAATCTCAAAAACCCACCAAAACCAAAGTGATTAAAATCTTTGAGAAATATTATCACCTAGTTGTGCTAGGAATTTATTCCAAACAAGAAATTGTACAAGTATTTACAAAATACACAAGGCATAAATGTCCCAATCTTCACTCAATAAATCCATTAATGGAGAAGGAAGTATGATCCATTTCTCAATAATGTTAAGTGTTTTTCAAGTAAATTATATCAGCAAAAATGTGGGTAGACACTCCAAAGTATAACCTATAATGAATCACCGCTTTTGGGAAATTCAAATGTGGAATAAAAATAAAAATCAAAGTCCAATCTAAACAAGGATCTTATCAAGATAAAATTGGTATTCCTAGTACCAAAGATTTGAACTAGGGCAAAAGTAGTCACTATCAATGTGCACATCCAAATAACCATTCACATAGGTGTAAATTTTCCCAACAAACAAAAACAATCCTTTGATTCCTTATCTAAATAATCTCCTTTCTGCTGCAAAATGTTACCCATGTCAAAATAAAATGGCCCAATAACAAGGTTAATAATAAAATCATCAACATATAGTTTCCCATATCATAGCCAAGAGGCAATGCATAACCCTGAGATAAATCCCTTGGTCAAAAATTGCACTTTCTTGTACATCCCATACATCACAAAACATTGGTTTATTAATAACAAAGTAAAATGAGTCAAACTCTAAATCTGCAACATAACTCATCATTAAAATACTACCGCAACTTTTCACATGCCAATTCTTCCAATATGAACTCAACCAAAATAAATACAAGATATTTTGAACAAAGAGAAACATGTTCATGTGCATTATCTAAATCAAACTATATTTTGAATTCCTCAAAGTTTATATCATATGTTGAGAACATGTTTACCTCATCATTGATGGTTTCAATAAAACCGTAATCCCGGTCACTATCTTGTGTAGTCTCATCTAGAGCAATAAAATATTGTTCGAGTCTTCTAATTTAATTTAGATAATCTCATCCATATCATTTCCACATAATGTAAGCTCAATATGGTCATTTACAACTTTAAAACAACTAATATAAATAGTTTAGCATTATTCCAAATCAAGAGAGAACACATTGCACTTATCCATGTAATCTATTTTGTCACATTAAATTTCAAGGAAGGTAGAAACTTCTAAACATGTTGAGTAGTTAGGATCACTATATTCAATTAAATCACTTTTTATACCTTATTCTTCATTCTCCAAGGCTTAAGGTCGAGCTTCAATAGTGTCTAGGAATAATTCCTCTCTTATTTCATGATTAATCTGATCATCATCGAGTTAAGGACACCTCTTGGTTGGGAATACACATATTTTCATCATTAAAATTAGAGTTATTCCATTCTAAAACATTTTCCTCTCGATCTTCTTTGATGAAATTTGTACATGCAAATGGTTGATCTTCGATTATCTCCTCAAGAAGATCTTGTTTAAACTCAAACTTGATGATTTCTTTGATTAATCTCCATTGTGTTTTTTCTCATATAAAAATCAAGGGCATGTAGAAAACCATCTCTATATTCTTGTTGGTGAAATAATTTGTTGTAGTGTAGATTATTGGTTTTCACCAACGGTCACAGAGCTAAGCCCCTCCTTTTTGGGTATGGGGAGGCTCCCATTATTGAATGTAAACTAATTAAAATTGTGGGTTGGCTGTTAGGTTGGGGATCACATAGGAATAATCTATTAAACTTGTGGCAAAGTGCTTGTACAATGTACAAGGGAAGAATTTTCTTGGGAAGGAGGTAAAGGGGAGTAGTAGAAATAGGGAGAGAGATTTAATGTTGTGAGTAGACTTAAAGAATTCATATACATTAACCATATTGGGTCCACATTCAATTATAAGAACATAAAAATGAAAAAAAACAATATTAATAAACCATAAACATAAAGTTCTACATATCCATTAATCAAGGACACTAAGTTCCTTCTTGGTCAGTACAGATCACAATTCTTGCAAAGTTGAAAAAGAGAGTATGGAGGAATATAGACAAAGGAAAAAGAGGTAATATAGCTTTATTTCTTATAGTAGTGGTGATACAAAGCTCAATAACATACAACAATCAAAATTTCCAACCCTTTGGAATGGATAATCCATTCCAATTTATATCTTACAAAATGTCTCTTCATTTCCCCCATGTGACTTTTTATATTACCACTATGTGACTTTTCAAATTCCCTAGGAATAAAACTAAGTCCTTTTCTTATTTTTGAAAAGGGACTTGAGTGAATAAGGTGAAGGAGTGAAAATTTTTATTATTAATGAAATAATAGAATGATAGAGAGAAAGAGGGAGGACAGAGAAATATAGAAAGAAGTGATATCCAGGATATAGGAAAGCTTCTATTGATGAAGAGCTCGCATCCAATGGATATTTGAGGAAATATTTCATAAATGATATTTTTACCTCTGTCCTCCTGTTGAATCAAACATTGTAGTTGCCACTTGTCTCTTCTATGAGATTCGGACACACTCCAAGGAATTGAATAAGTATTCAAAAATAACACTAGGTGAATTGCACTATGTGAAATTGATATGATTTCCGTTCTTACAAACATGGTTATTCTTCTTTGAACATAATGTTAGGATTATGGATCTGAATTGCTTCATAGATAGCATGATTTACACCTTCTTGGTTTACACAATAGCCGGTCTTTGGTCGGGGTAACCAACATTGGTTAGCATCAAGATAACCAACACCGGTCACATGTGCATGGAATGATTTATTTGACTGTGGGACTTTTTCTAGCTTTTGTTTTAAACCTAATTTAAAGGATGTAATTACATGGCTATTGTACCCTAAGTTTGAATATGGCTATATAAGCTTAGAAACTAGGGTTAGATTGGTTGGAATAAGGATAGAGGAAGAATGTTAATTCTCCTTGGTTGAAAGGATGAAGAAGAAGAAAAAGAAAAAGCAGATTGCATGAAGACAAGAGCTTTCATAGAGAGAAGTTGAATAGAAGGAAAGTGCAGGTACACTGTTGGTGAGAAGATGGTATTATCTTCTACTATATTTCCTTTGTATTATTTAGTCTCATGTAATGGCTTGCATAGTATGCAAAGCACTTAGTGTTTCTTCTTGTTAGATCCATAAGTTGTTGTGAGATCTTGTTATTGCTCATTCTTGTAGATCCACATGTTGTGAGATATTGTATTACATATCCATGAGATCATGATGTATTGTTGATCCATAGGAATCTAGTATTGTAGAGGAATTTTTCTTCATGTTTGCAGGTTGATGCAGTGATGGAGGAGAAACTTACTTCTTGGTGTACGGTTACGGTTGCACATTGGTAGACCCTTCTAGAGGTCTTGTTTGCAGATTCACAATATAGTGAGAGCTTGGTTGCACAGTGGAAGATGCAAGGTAGCTTTAGGTATGTGAGATTTGGTGGTGTTTCAGAGGAACGGTTGTAGTGCACTCAGGTAGATCCTATTAGAGATCTAGAGGATACACAGGTTGGTGGTATGGAGGCACAATTTATTGTACTCAGGCATATCCAGTTGGAGATTTGGGAGGAAGAGATACTCTTGTAGAGATACATGTACTCTTGTGCAGAAGATTTGGTTTTTAATCTCTTGTTATATTATATATATGAGATCTCTATCTTTGGTGGATGTAGCCCACATTGGGTGAACCACGGTACATGTTGTGTTATGTGTGTGTACTTTTGTGTGATTTGGATTATTCTTGTTTATAATTCCACTGTTGTAGATTTTGTGGGGATTGTTAGATCCGTATTTGCATGTTTTATATTTGATATTCTATAGTTGCAAATGTTTCCACATATACCCATCCTCAACAAATGGTATCAGAGCATGGTTTTTTATCTTATCTGATACTAACAAGTGGCATCAGAGCGTTGTTTGATAGAGCGATGGCTTTATTTTTCGAGAGCAAGGATTTGCTTCATGGTTATGTTATCGGTTTACCGATAGGTGTATGAGGTCAAGGTTTGTTTTACCTGATGTGAAAATAATAGAAAGAGATTGATTCTCAAGTGGGAGCTGGAAGAGTAAGGTTGTTGGAAATTATAGTAACCGCATCGGTTAAGTGATAACTCGGCATTGGCATGGTGACCGTGGTCAATTCTTGGGAAGCCTAGTTTTAAACAGAAAATCACATATCTGAAGAAATTGAGAGATGCATGGAATGTATCTTGTTTTCTCGAGGTGTCCTCGCTTGGAGGCACAAAGATGGTGGTCATTACAAATCTGGGTTACAGAGGTATGGTTTTATCTTGGTTTTGTAGTACTTTGCATTTTAATAACACATGCATGGTTTTAGATTGCATATCTAGATAGAGAAAAGGATCAAATATTCATCCTTGGTGCATTTAGATGTACGGGGCTTCGGTAGAGGTTGTAGCATGGAATGAAGACATGGATTCCATCATAGAAGTATGTTCTTTAGTTCAATTGAAGATGTGGTTGAGTATCTTGGTGCTAGTAAGGTGAGGTATTTTACCTTGATGCAATTTATTGCATGGTTTATTGTTGTAGTGGTTTTGTATGATTTGGATGCTTCTTGAAATGACTGGCTCAACTCAACTATCAGCTTCGATCGAAGTAGGCACCTGGTGTGGTGTTCTATACCAAATTGTGTGGTGTTGGGTTCGTTTCAAGAAGAATGACATCGGTCCGACAACCGAGATCGATCACGAGGAACCGGTATCGATCACCACTCACCGTGCTTGGTTAGGAGATGACCGTGGTCGGTCTCTATGGAAACTTATCTATACTAGGTTTTTGTAATAGGAGAGGCCGATGGTTTTAATTCCTAATTTGGAGGATCGAGTTTCTTGTACAGAGTGTACATGGCAGAAATGGTGTAGATCACTTCATGGTTTAGATCAGAAAGAGGACGGAGTTGGCTCGGTTAGTCCATTGAGATTTTGAGTCAAGTATCTCTATATGATTCATGTTTTATTTCTTTCATTTGGAGCAACTGATATTATGTTTAGATAGTGTGTATAGATTTACACCATGGTTTTTAGTGTTGTTTGACTTTTATTTCTTGGTTGTGTGGAATCTTAAGGACAAGGGTTTCTAGTCTAAGGATGAGATCCTCAATGAAAATTCATGATTAGACATAGTAGCGGGTAATGAGATATTTTGATTACAGACGGAAGGAAAGAAGGTCATTCACTACTTCACAAGAAGTCCAAACTTCGTGATGTAGAAGTATTCTCGAGAGAAGAAAGGGAATAAATTTTATTGTTCTTTCATCTGGTTTTATTTCTCACTGACATATTAGTTTTTGAGGGTGTTAGAGGCAGTGCAGTGGATTTTGTGTTCAATGGGAGCAAGCCATGATTGTTGGCATTATAGGATTGGATACATGATGCACATGCAGAGTGAGAGAAGATTGATATTATTCAGAGTGGCAGGAGGCACAAGTTGGTTTTGGAGGGCAGTCACGAATTTGTAGGTACTTTGAGTTTATTGTTTTGTGATGTCACTTTTGGTTTATTTTTGGTGCCTGGATATTCCTATGGGATTGCAGTTGATGGTTTATTCAGCTGGGTTTTAGATGATAGAGAAACTTTTCAGAGTTTGAAGGGTGTAGAAAAGAAAATCTGACTATTACAAAGACAGGTGTCGGTTAGGGGAAACCGTGGTTGGTCATCTGGTAACTATGGTCGGTCGATTTGATCGGAGTCGGTTAGGAAACCATGTTCGGTTTGGTCATAGGTTTGACAAAAAATTTTATTTACCATTTTTAGATGGTGCCCTTGTTTTGCTTTCATCTTGGTTGGTTTGTGTAGGTATGTTGATGACATGTTTGTTGGTATTAGTGGCATGGTTTAGCATGGATTTTTGTTATTGACATTGATGAGCACATGATTCATATTCAGCTTTGGAGTTAGTCGGTGGTAGACTTGGAGCTTTTGGAGAGCCTAGAGATATGGATGGATGTACATGGTGAGTTTGTACATGTGGATAGATTTAGTTTTGTGAGTCTATGATGATGTAGATGTTTGATTTGCACATGGATGCCTTGAGCATGAGTAGGGGATGTTTTTATTTCCTCTTGATTACTATGTTACTCCATGGGATATGTTATCTACAGATGATTTTCTTGGACATGTTAGTTATTTATGCAAGGTTGGATTTGTATATTGTAGTGTTTAGATTCTTTGAGTTATGCAGGTGTTTGTGGATTGATCACCCACTGGTTGCATGTAGAACTCATTTGGGTTGTCTTACCCAGGATCTTGTTTATTTCTTATGCTTATTCCAGTTTGACTTGTCTTTGGTCAGTTGCATTGGTAGTAGCATGAAGACATGGATAGATGGTTGGAGAACATGGTTGATTTTATAGGTATAGCTATGGTGTCAATTGAAGATCAAGATTTCAGTTTGAGTGGGAGCTCTTACAGTGTGTGTTAGTCATGGTGGCTTAGTTGCATGAGAGGCTTGGAGTTATGATTCAATGGGAGCTTGATGTATGGATAGCTCATGTATCATGGATCAGGAGTAGCTTCGTGCAGGTATATGGTAAGTCACAAGTTTGTTATCTTCTTGGTTTTAGAAGATGGTTTAATATTCCTGATTTCATTTGAGATAATTGTTGATGTAAATAATAGATGGTCTTCACAAAGTATGAGAGGATGGTGATGTACAGTGCATGTGCAGTGTTTAGGTTCAGAAATTTATCTCCAAGTGGGATATTGTTAGGATTATGGAGCTTAATTACTTCACGATAAGATGATTTACACCTTTTTGGTTTACATAATAACCGGTGCCGATCGGGGGTAACCGGCATTGGTCAACATCAATGTAACTAGCACTACCAAGATAACAAGGCGGGTCAAAGATCGTGGTAATCGCACCGGTTACCTCTGTGTGGAATGATCTATTTGACCCGTAGGATTTTATATAACTTTTATTTTAAAGCTGATTTAAAGGATGTAATTGCGTAGCTATTGTACCCTAAGTTTGAATATGGATATATAAGCTTAGAAAATAGGGTTAGATTGGTCGGAATAAGGATAGAAGAATTTTAATTCTCTTTGGTTGAAGGTGAAGAAGAAGAAAAAAAAAAAAGTTAGATTGCATGAAGACAGGAGCTTCATAGAGAGAAGTTGAAAAAAGGAAAGTGTGAGTACACTTGTCGTGAGAAGATGGTATTATCTTCTATTGTATTTCCTTTATATTATTTAGTCTCATGTAATGGCTTGCATAATATGAAAATAACTTAGTGTTTCTTCTTGTTAGATCCACAGGTTGTTGTGAGATCTTGTTATTGCTCATTCTTGTAGATCCACATGTTGTGAGATCTTGTATTACAAATCCATGAGATCATGATGTATTGTTAATCCATAGGAATCTAGTATTGTAGAGGAAGTTGTCTTCGTGTTTTTAGGTTGATGTAGTGATGGAGGAGAAACTTTCTTCTTGGTGCATGGTTACGGTTGTACATTGGTAGATCCTCCTAGAGGTCTTGTTTTCAGATTCACAGTATAGTGAGATCTTGGTTGCACAGTGGCATATGCAGGGGTAGCTTCAAGTATGTGAGATCTAGTGGTGTTTCAGAGGCATGGTTGTAGTGCACTCAAGTATATCCAATTAGATATCTAGAGGAGACACATGTGGTGGTATGGAGGCACGGTTTAGTGTACTCAGGTAGATCTAGTTGGAGATCTAGGAGGAAGAGATACTCTTGTAGAGATACATGTACTCTTGTGCAGAAGAGTTGGTTTATAATCTCTTGTTATATTATATATATGAGATCTCTATCTTTGGTGGATGTAGCCCACATTGGGTGAACCACAGTACATGTTGTGTTATGTGTGTGTAATTTTGTGTGATTTGGATTATTCTTGTTTATACTTCCACTGCTATAGATTTTGTGGGGATTGTTAGATCCGTATTTGCATGTTTTGGATTTGATATTCTATAGTTGTAAATGTTTTCGCATAGACCCATCCCTAACACAAAAATTCGAGTTAGGACATGGAGATCATCCCCTTATCCTTCTTGGATCCAAAATTCACCTTCGTGATGAAGATGTCTCCTTTTTAATGGAAACATACTTAGGATACCTGGACACCTTTTTTCTCATCTACCCCTCATTGAAATAGGTATTATCCTCTAGATAGAATGATAGTTATCTCGAATGAAACGCTATGCCTCGAGATCCTATTAGACATAGAAATTGTGGTACAATATCCTTCTTATGTGAAATGTAAGCACACTCCAATGTATCTAATAAGTGTTTAAAAAAACTAATGTGAAACTTGTACCAAGTGAACATGTGATGTTTTTTTGATGGCCATGGGTACCTCGGTAGCCTTTCTAGTTCATCCTGACTTGTTCCTTGACGCGATGTGATTCACATGAACACAAGGTGAAAGTTGGGAAATGATGATCATCACCTTACTCCTCGTGACCTCCTCGAACTTCACATTTCACCTTTGTGATAAAGACTTCATCTTTTTGAATGGAAACAACCTCAAGATGCTTAAACACCTTCTTGATCATCTATTATATTTTGGGAAAAAAATTCTTCTACAAATGGGGAAAGAATAAACTCCACATTCACCATTATACTCATCAGACACATTCCCATACCATATCTTGAGAAGGTGATTGAGAATTGGGGCTCACTTTCACAGACCATGTTTGATATCACTTTATTTTCATGATCCTTGTCACTTTGAACATGATGACCCCTTTGAACCTCACAATTCACCTCCGTGATAGCTACCAAAATGATTCAACCATGATGATTCCTTTCTGTGACAATTTTGAAGAGTTGAAACATCCATCTTTTTGCATCAAAGTGTGTCATACAAAATTCACCTCCATTCGATGTTTTGGGAACCTGCGAGGGATTTCTCTCTTTTTGAACCATGAGATCACTTCCCGGCCTTACAATTGTGTAAAAATCAATGATATATCTTAAATTTGATTTAATACAATGGATCCAATCCTGATTGTAAAATTTTATTTTTAGCAGGTCTTGACTAGGATGGTCATTTTTAGTAAGTTTTCCCAATTTTCACTTTCTGATGGTTTTTGCTTGTTTTGGGAAAGCAAGTGCTTGAAAGTTTGAAAGTTTGTTGTTTTTATAAAATTACTATATTTGGACATGTGGAGCCTTACACTCTTACTATAATTGAATGGAGGTATTTTGGATGTCACTTTCAATGAAATTGGTCTTAAAATTTTGGGTTTTACTTAAAGACTTTCTACTCGCGTTTTTGAGGTTTTTATTTCATCGAAACTCTATAGATGTGAAAAGAAAACTTTATGCGTTGGAAATTTCTAAATTATTCTATAGAATATATACATAATCAATGGAAATTATCTTATAACCAGGTTTGAAGGTTTTTTTGAGAGGAATTCACTAGAAAGTTTGATGGAAATTAGGTGCATTGTTTTGGAGATACGAGCATTTTTTAGTTTTGGGAGTTTGATGTTCTAGGAGAAATATAGAAGCAAATATGTGCAACCATGGAGATTTTTGATGGAATAACATAGCATTTGAAAATTTGAAAATTACTAAGTATGAGAGGTGAGGAGAGTTATTCATTTCAAATTTCTAAATTTTAACTCACCTCTTGACCATGGAGCTTAACCGAGTTGGAGTGTGGTTAAAATTGGTTGCACCAAGATAAGTGGTACAAAGGGGACACAAGGGACACCAAATTTCACTTTTCACTAGATGGTGACTAGTGACATCATGTGGTTAAATGAGTATGAGATGCGTAATGAGAAATTGCTTCCAAGGGGATAAACAAAGTGGTTTTTATGTGATCGGGAGCTTAACTAGTTGAGTGGTTGGGATCGGGGTGAAATTTTGTGTACCCCTTGTCGAATTTGAACATATTACACCTTGGGGGACATATGATGCTTAAAAATGTGCCATGGATCCAGTCATCATGAAATAGTTGACCATATCGACTTAAAACACCTCACACACCATCCTAACACCCAAAGTCAACATTTTTACGGATTCTAAACCAATGGTAGAGTGAATTTTGATGTCCTCATTATAAAATTTACACCTTGGGGACATATGAGACTCAAAACCCTACTCACACCATTATATAAGTTGATGTCACCCGCCAAGTCCAAATCGGGGCATCGAGAGTGATTTTTCCACCTCGGGGGCATGGAGGAGTGTTTTGGGGTCAAACATTATATGATTTTGACTCCAAATAACCTTTTTAGATCATTAAAATAATTATAAAGATTCAATATTTCTTTAAATTTCATTTTAAGGGCCTCTTTCATTATCGACTAGAAGGGGCAGTTGCAATGTCTTAGATTTTCACAGAAAATATTTGAGCCTCGAAACAAAATTGATGTTTCCATCATGTAGAGGGTTTCGATAGATTTTATTTTATATTATTTTACCTCCTTAATCCTTCAAAAATCCCAAAATCCCAAAATCATTTGTACAAGTTGGCATTCATCGTTGGACCCTTCATTCCATGCGCCCAAAATGGCTTGATTTTGCTCAAGTTGTTCTTGTCATCAATTTCTTCCACATAATTTCCCTAAAATTCCTTGGATGACTTTAGTTTTCTCTAACACTACCTTCACATGATTTGAATCTTTCATGTATGCTTTCGGGGTTTTTTCAGTTGTAAAATGGCCAAAATGACCCTTTCTAGGCCTCTAAGAGCAATTGTTCTTCCTTAAATCTCAATGAATTCATCAATCACCTTAGTCCTTAATACTTGAACATTAAAAAAACTTTAAAATATCTTTATCATGTTCTTTTGAGCCAGATTGAGGGTGAAATTGAGGATAGGTTTGCCAAAGTGAAGGGTTCACATTGACCAAGAGATAAAATTTTCAAGTGGGGTATAGTTGTCAAGGTCAAAATTTTCAATTTTTCATGCTAGACATTTAGCATGACAACATTTCTTCCGACTAAAAACACCCATAGAAAGTTATAAAATCATTAACCATTTGAAGAAAATGATAAAAGGTTTCATTTTCTTCCAAATCATCTCTTTTAGAACCTAAGAGTGCACATAAGTTAGCAAGATTGTTTCCCATAAAACAATCATTAGAATGAATTGATTTTTTCCTCTTAACACGCAACAAATTCATCGTCCTCATCCATAATGTTGTTAATCTTCATAAATACACATGGATAAATTTGAGAATTATCTTTAGAAAAATATTGTTGTCTTATATCATAACCGACAGTAACAAAGTCTACACCACAAGACTCGGGTTCAACATGCATTTGGAATTCAAAAGGGTCATAATCATTTCACACATGGGGATATAAAGCAAATGAGGACATTGCATAATCATTATACACATGGGGGTTGTATATAAGCAAGAAAATTTGAATCAAACCCCGCAACTATAGATTCCTTCTCTAAAGCCAAACTATAATTTCCTCACAAACATGTTTAAAAACTAAATCCAAACCATATTCATGAGCATTCAACTAAGATTGATTCTCATCAACATACAAGTCATAGCATGAGATATATTTTCAAACTTTAAATCCAACGTGCAAGCATGATCACTAATAATAGTTCATTTCACATTGAGTTCCTCACTATAAATAATAATAGCATAATTTGCACTCGATCTAATGTACTTAGGAATTCTATTCCATGCCTTCATAAATCTGATTAAAATCTTGAATGCTTTCACGTTTATCCCTCGGCATATTAATAAAATAATTTCTAAGAGAAGCATAAATGACTTTATCAACATACTACTCAGCAAAGAGAAGTCTGGATTTATCCTAGGAATCAACAATTTTTGTAGGAATCTCATAATACCATTCTCGGGAATCACCGATAAGACTTTGAATGGATAATCTAATGACAACAACTTCATTATCAACCTCATATTCATAAATCAAATTAATAAATGTTTATAAATGTCTTTCCCCTTTTTCTCTATAGTTATCATAAAACTTGGGTAGCATTTCTCTAATCACTTTATGGAAAGGAGCATGAAAATCAAAGAAATAATCCATATCAATAGGTATGAATCTATGATGCATGAATGAAATTTTAGGTGAATACATATTTTCAACATGAGAGGATCTTGTACGACTAATATAAGTCCGATTCACAAATTCCATAAAATGATTAACATTTGTATAAGCACAAAAGTTACCTAAACCTCCAGTAGGATAAATGATGGAAACCATTTCTTTATTACCATAAATCTGATAGTTATAACACCCACCCACTACAATCACAACTCCGAGAACCACTAATCAAGTCCAATACAAAGCTCAAGGTACATTTCCATAAGAGGATTTGTCAAGTAAAATGCGAGTACTAGTTCTAAAACCTTTTGCCAAAATTCATATCACAAACCACTAAAATCAAAGTGTTTTGAAATAGATACAAATGCTAAAACAAACCGGTCAATAAAACAATAAGGAGTTTCCACTTCACAAAGAAGAAAAAGATCAAAAATATTTGTAAAAATATGAAATATTGAAACTAAAAGAGATTATTCATCTTGCAAAGCTGAGATGAAGGAATCAAAAATAGCACAAGAATCACTTCAATTTACACAATTGATTCAATTCCCATAATTTAGATAATTAAGAAACCGTATGCACTAGTATTTACTTATTAGCATACCATTGCAACTTAGAGTCCAAAATATAGCATTAGATAAGCTTGTTGAGAGAAAATGAAACTAGAATTTCACAAGGATTTTATAATTAAGTGCTTTGGTGATTACACATCTGACCTCTACACCTAATTACCAAATGACAATTCCAATAATCTAAGTGAATACACTTCTGACCCAAATGATATCTTCCATATAAATCCACTATCTCATTTATGGCTCAACAAAACATACATGGCTACTCTCTCAGACCTTCATTACAATGTCTTTGAACTAATTACTATTAATCTTAACTCTTAACACCTAGAATATAGCTGAAAATGAACACCTACATACTAGACCACCAAAGGGATCATAGACCCAACCAAGAATGAAAAATTTAAAGATTATCAGATAAAGTACATGCTTCATCTATTTATACAATTAAAAGAACATTCCATAATGGAATTAGAGGGAAATTCAGAGCTTGAGGACCAATGAGAAGAGGGGCGAAAACATGCATAGATTTATTAATGGCTCCGTCATTGATCAAATGAAACGTGGAACCAATTAGAATTCAATTGGAGATATTAATTCTATATTAACATTTGTTAAGAAGGAAAACACTATTAAAAATCACAAGAGAGGTCCCATGATGATCAATTTAGAGAAGTGGATTGACAAATGATGGAAAATATGAGAAAATATTATTAAAACTTATGCCAAAAAATATTCTAGAAATATCTGAATAATTCACCTCAAATTTATTCCCAATATGTATCCCTCCTCATAAGCTTTCCAATAGTACCATTTTTATGTGATATGGAGCTCCTAGTCAAAATTTATGGCCATTTTCAACTGTTGGGGTCATTTAACACAATTTACAACCGAAAGGCCATCAAATTTAACCTAAAAGCTTATCCTTCCATGTGTTTCATTCTCATTGGTGACCATGTTGAATTATTTCCACCCAAGTT
Source organism: Taxus wallichiana var. yunnanensis (assembly GCA_018340775.1). NCBI lineage: Eukaryota > Viridiplantae > Streptophyta > Pinopsida > Cupressales > Taxaceae > Taxus > Taxus wallichiana. Next base: position 648,321,579 of record CM031239.1, on the reverse strand, counting down.
GAAACCATGTGTCTACATCCTACTCATTTCGGGATTTCGGGTTCACGAGATTTACCTTTTCCTTCACATCTCAACTCCTTGAGAATTTTAGTGGCATGTGTGATCTGAAAATGGTAAAATATAATTGACTTATTTTCCATTTTATGGATACCGTTATCCATTTTGCCCCCTGGTAAACATGGAAAATGTGATAAAATTGGAGCTTCCAAGTTTAAATCTAGAGAAAAACATGTAAATTTTATGTTTTGGAGCATTTACAATTGATTTGGGGGACTTAGGATTATTTTGGATGCATTTCCCTTCTTCTCGAATTCAAAAATTCAACACTTAGTCAATTTGGGGTTAAATTTGGATAAAAGAAAAAATGGCTTTTGGGGGCACTATATTATGTTTTCCCTAATTTCTAAACTCTCTACATGGCCCTTGACTTAGAAAAATTCAAAACAAATTGAGAAAGTTGGGAAAAATGCAAAAATGATCATTTTTAGTGAAGTGTAAACCTTTCGGCCTTAAGAGGCCCGGAGGGAATAAGGGTCACATGGTCACTTGTGCTCCGGATCCCGACTTCATCGATTTGCTAAGGGGGCGACGAGTGCTTTGTATTGTGGGTTTCGAATGGTTACAGTACAAAAGTGATCCATAGGGATCCAACATGACTCCACTTCATCAAAAATAGTTAACACAAAGAAGGAAAAATGATACACTGAGGTTTTGTCTTTTTAGTAACAGACCGCCACTCAAGTGCAGAGCATCGGTTACGTAACCACCGCCCAACTAGGGTAGCAAGAGTCCTAGGACAACCTGGCCTCGCATTAGGCGGCGGTCCTTGCTCATTTGGATAAAAACAAAAATATGAAACGAACATCCCATAATTTGGAAGGTTGTATCTCTTCTCCTCCATGACCTTTCCCATCCTCCAATGCACGAGAAGACATGAGAAAGGCTATAAATACATGTTTGTAGAAGAGAATAGGGGGCATTGAAGCATGAAAGCAAGTGAGCAAGAAGTTCTTAGTGCTGGAATTGTGTTTTGTAGAAGAAATGAGTGTTGAGACAATGCAAACAAGTATTTGGGAGGAAGTGTGAGATATTATCTACTTCTCTTTCATACTTATTGTAAATTTTGTACTTGTTATTTTTGAATTGGCCAATAAAAGTGGGAAGAAAGAGCAATTTCCCTTCCCGACTATTTTTCCTCCTCTGGAGGTTTCTAGGATAAATTTTTTTGGTGTTTATGAGCTTAAATTATTTCCTTTCCTACAATTGTGGATTCTAAGCATAAGCATAATTCATTCACTAGCTATCTCTATCATTTTCTAATAGAAAGTAGAAAAGCATGCGTTTATTTTGTGTTTCTGTGGATAATTCCAAAGTTAAAGAGTTTACTGATTATTTTGGGTATCGAGCTAACAGTATCCAGAATGTGGTATTCGCTTCTTAGATTTGTATCACATTGACGAGATCTAAAGGTAAAGAGGCTTTACCTTGCAATCCAAAAATTTCTATAGAGAGGTGGAAACAGAGAATTTGAGGACAAATAGAGGAAGATAACTTGTCCGTAGAATCGAGATGCCGGAGACCATGATGGATAATATGTTCGAAGGCAAGAAGAGCTTGTTGATTTACGTAAGCCAACTTTTGTCAAACAAGACTCCATGGACTCAAAGTGGTTTAGGGATTAGCTAAAAATTTTGGCATAGGAAGGATCCACCATGAGGAAAGCTATGGGGAAGAGCATGAAGAAGAGACTTCAAACACAAGAGAAGGTAAAATCTGATCATACTCCCTTTAAATTTGAGACGAAAGTTGATATTAAAAGCTCAAGGACAAGTGGATGCAGAGTTGCTAGATAAATGGATAGAACAGCTTAGAAGTCTACTTTAGCATCCATGATGTCACCGAGGCACAAATGATCACCTTTGCGCATGTCTCAAAATGGAGGGACACACTCTGGTTTGATGGGAAACCCATCTAACCACCGTGAAAAGAAGAAGCATCCTATTGTGAAATCTTGGCAATAATTTAAAAATTACTTAGAGATAACTTCTATCCTATTGGCCACAAGACTCGACTCAAATGATTAAATGGTAGTATTTTAGACAAGACAAAGGGTCAAAGTGTGTAGGACTATACTACGAGTTTTGGAGGTAGACCATGTTGCTAAACATGGACTTGGAGGATGAGGATATTCGACTAAGTACTTGGGAGGACTTCACACTCACCTTTGAAGAAAATTCATCTCCACCAAGCCCAAAGATCTCAACGAGGCATGTGTGCAAGCATACTACATAGATGATGAAAAGAAGAAAGGGGAAGCAGAGCCAAGGGCAAAGCAATTGACAAATCAAGAAAAAAGAGTATGGGAAAACAAGTAACAAGGGTAAGTGGAAAGGGAAAGGTAAACAAGCTGCCACTACTTTAAATACTTGTAAAGATCCCAAGAATTTTTGCAAGAACTGTGATATTAATGGTCATATTGACGCTACATGTTGGAAGTTACATCTAGAGTTACATTTGAAGAACCGAACCAAGGACTCAAAGAAGTCCATGACAATTGTAAGAATAGAAGGGGAGGTGGAAATAAAAGATGACTCGATGCATAAAAAGGATTGGATGCAACCACCAACATGGACAGCTAGGAAAAGGAGATGAGTAGATTATTCTAGATCAAGAGAATTAAGGTAAATGCGTTGGTTGATACCGGTTCTCAATCTAACTTGATTTGAAGCAGCTTGTAAAGAAGCTTGGTCTTGAGACTTACAATCATCCACACCCTTATCCTTTGGGTTGGGTGAAGAAGGGTGTTGAAATTCAAGTAACAAGATGTAAGGTCAAGTTTGGGATAAAATCCCAAAGATATTGATGTTTTGGAAGTTGGTGTTATTCCACTTGATGTTTTTAATGTTGTATTCGGGAGTCCTTACTTGTATCTCAAGGATGCTATATTTATGAGAAGGGAAAATTGGTACAGATGGGTCAAGGATGGGATCAGCTACAACATCCAGGCACACCAATGTAAGACACAAGTTACTATGGTGAGTGTTAACCAAGCAAAATGACTTATTCAGGAAAATCATAATCAGTTTTGTTTACTTTTGTTAAAGGATAAAAAATATGGGGTAGAAGTTTCAGAGATTTCTAACCAAGGAAAGCATGATTTGGATAGTATTATTCAGTCTTTTCATGAAGTATTTCAGGCTCTAGTGGGTTACCACCAAAATGGGAAGTAGAGCATGAGATTCAACTATTGCCAGAGTCCCCTCTACCGAACATCGGGTTGTATAGAAATCCTTGCTTGAGAGTATTGAAGTAAAGAAACAAATCCATGAACTACTAGACCAAGGGGTGATATGTCCAAGCACCTCACCATGTGGTTCACCTATTGTGATGGTGCCAAAGAAGGATGGTTCTTGGATAATGTGCATCGACTACCGTGCTTTGAACAAGATCACCATAAAGAACAGATATCCACTTCCCCACATAGATGATCTCTTGACCAGCTTTAGCATGCCAAATTCTTCATGAAGTTGGATCTCAAGTTAGGTTATCACCAAGTCAAAATGAAGGAGGAGGATATATGGAAGATTGCCTTCAAAACAAAACAAGGTTTGTATGAATGGTTAGTACTTCCTTTTGGGTTATGTAATGCACCCGCTACATTTATGAGATTAATGAATGATGTATTGCGGGATTTCATAGATTCATGTGTCATTATATATCTAGATGATATCTTGATTTTTAGTGCCACATGGGAAGAACATCTAACTCATTTACAACAAGTCTTGCAAGTTCTCAGGGAGAAACAACTGCTTTGTAATATGAATAAATGTGACGTTGCCAAACAATCACTTGTCTATCTTGGGCATGTGGTTGGATGAGGAGAGCTACGAGTGGATCTAAAGAAGGTGGAAGCCATCACTAATTTTCCAACATCAACAGGAGCCACAGAGACTAGGAGTTTTGTGGGAGCATTACAGTACATGCGGAAGTTCATTTTGGGATTCTCTGCGATTGCAACACCTCTACACACAGTGGCCGCAAAGAGTAATGGTTTTGACTGGGGTAAGGAACAAGACAAATTCTTTGAGTTATTGAAATACAAGATTATTCATGCTCCAGTACTTGTTCTTCCTAATTTGTAGCAGCCTTTTGAAGTAGAGATAGATGTCAGTGACTACGCCATGTGCGCAGTGTTGCTTCAAAGAGGTAAACCCATATGTTATCATTCGAAACTTTCACTTCAGCAAGCTAAAGGATATTCAAGATATTATAAGGAAATGTATGCACTATTTCAGGCAATTAAAAATGAAAGCTTTATTTGTTGGGTAAATAAATGATTGTGCGCACCGACAAAAACCTCTCCAGATTTGCAAGCACACTAAATCAGAGCAGAAAGGAACCACAAATGGATGGGGTTCCTTCAAAAGCAGCTCCATCCGTGATCAAATACAAGAAGGGTAGTACAAACTTGGTGGTAGAAATGTTTTCTAGGCCACCCACACAGGAGAAGTTTTCCTATTTGGCCACTATCTCTCAAATCGATCCCTTCATGAAGGAAGCTTACGGAGAGGCATACACCCAAGATAGAGACTTTGGGGTGATAGGATAGGGATTGAAGTTTTTATCTCAAGGATGGGATGCTCTACTCGAAAGGGGAAGCTTTGCATGCTAAAAGAAGAAAGAATTCTATTGATGAGGGAAGCACATACCTTGAAAGTAGTGGGACATTTTGGTGTTCATAAGACCCTAGCCCACTTGCAAAGGTACATGTATTGACCCAATATGCAAGAAGAAGTATCAAAATTTATACATGGATGTAGTTGTATTAGAAATCCTAAGACTAGGAAGGAGGGTTTGTATATGCCTTTACCAAGACCTACTCATCGGTGGGAGGACATTTCTATAGATTTTGTAGTAGGATTACCTATGTCTAAACACGGCCATGACTGTCTATATGTTGTTGTTGATAGATTCAATAAGATGTGTATTCTTATGGCATGTAAAAAGATAGTTGAAGCACATGAGGCAATAGACCTTTTCTTTGCTAATGTATGGGTGCATTTTGGTTTTCCAAAGTCTATTGTTTCTGACAAGGATTCCAGGTTCTTAGGGAAGTTTTGGACTACTTTGTGGGACAAGATGGATACCATTTTACATTAGGAGCACAAATTTCCTTCAACAGATAAATGGATAGACAGAGGTGGTAAATAGGAATTTGGTACAGTACGATTGATCGTAGGGTATAACAACAAATATCCAAGGACTTGGGATGAGTCCTTAGCCTACATTCAAGCATTCCTATAACCAGCAAAGTACACACATCCACTATGAAGTTGCCATTTGAAGCATGCTTGGGATATCTACCTAAAAACTGTTAGACATAGTAGTTGGGTAGTAGGATGAGGAGGAGACACGAGACACGAGAGGTGACTAGAGCAACAAAGTCATTGAGAGGATCCGGAAAATCCATCTCAAAATCAAAGAACAAGCTTAGATAAGTCTCAAGCCAAGTACAAATCTAGGCACGATCAGCATAGGAGATGACATAAGCTACATATTGAGATAGAGTTTGGCTTTACTTGAGCAATGAGAGATTACAAGGTCAAGCACAAAAACTCAAGCCACTATAATATGGGCCCTTCACCATATTGGAGTAGGTTGGAGAAAATTCTTTTCGACTTGACTTTCCACCATTTATGAGGAAGTACTCTATAGTAAACTGTGAGAACTTGCACCTATATGAGCCATCCATGCTAGATGAATATGAAGTTCTACAGTTGCTACCTTCCATTGAGGATTACATCTTGGACTCACAAGGTGAATTGGAGGAGGATGTAGTGTTATAGAAGAAGGTCAGAGAGACTAGGAGAGGTCCGCAGGAGTCTTGGAAAATTGGACTGAAAGGAAAGACACTAAGGCAGGCCCGATGGTACTCAAAGGAGTAAGTGAGGGAAATATTTCCTCATCTACTCCCCCACTAAGATTTTGTGGGACCAAAAGCCTCTTAAGCAGGGGAGGTGTGATCTATAGGGATCCAAAATGACTCCACTTCATCAAAAACAATCAAAGACGAAGAAGGAAAAATGATACGCAGAGATTTTATCTTTTTAGTAGCAGGACCGCCACTCGTGTAGAGCGGTGGTTACAGAACCACCACCCAACCAGGGTGGCGGTCCTGGGATCGCCGATCGCATCGTGCGGTGGTCCTAGCTCTTTCTGCATGAAAACAAAAACATGAAACGAACAACCTAGAATTTGGAAGGTTTTCAATGTCTTTTCTTCTCCTTGACCTTTCCCATCCTCTAATGCACGGAGGACATGAGAAAGGCTATAAATACATGTTTGTAGAAGAGAATAGGGGCATCAAAGCATGAAATCAAGTGAGCAATAAGTTCTTAGTGTTGGAATTTGTGTTTTGTAGAAGAAAGGAGTGTTGAGACAAACCAAGCAAGTATTTGGGAGGAAGTGTGAGATATTATCTACTTCGCTTTCATACTTATTGTAAATTATGTACTTTTTAGTTTCGAATTGGCCAATAAAAGTTGGAAGAAAGAGCTATTGCCCTTCCCGACTAGCTTTTCCTCCTCCGGAGGTTTCCAAAGATAAAATTTGTTGGTGTTTATGAGCTTAAATTCTTTCATTTCCTACAATTGTGTATTCTAAGCATAAGCATAATACATTCACTAGCTATCTCTATCATTTTCTAATAGAAATTAGAATAACAACGTTTATTTTGTGTTTTTGTGGATAATTCTTAAGTTGAAGAGTTTACAGATCACAAAGGCCCACAGGGAACAAATTCCCTGCAAGGGGGTTGAGTTCTCTAACGGCATATGGCCCACACTACTTTGGAATGGGGGATGGAGTTTGGTGTGGGTATTGCAGGGAGTTGCAGGAACAACGAGCATAGGAGGAACAGTGAGGAGGTGTTGGTGCCCGTAAGGACCAAGTACTATAAGGGTAGCTCAATGAGCTAACCAAGCTTGCCAAGGATTTGGTTCAAGCCAGTGGAGAATGCAATGTGGGAAGCGAGAGTTTCAAGAGAACAAGTAGTGCATGGAACTTGTTCCCCGCGAGAAAAAGTTACATGCAGAGAGAGGAAATACCACAGCTTGATGGGAGTTATAAGAGGCAAGTCAAGGGGAGGGCTCGACGAGATAACCAAGCTCACCAAGTGGTAAAGAGACATGTGCGGGTCATGCAGGCATTTCAAGCCCCGAGAGAACTCAAGACCCGGTTCCACCTCAAACTTAGTTCCCGCACCACAAAAATATCTCGCAAAGCATATAAATACAAAGGAAAAGGGGGTAGATTATTATGAACTGTGCACCCACCTAGAGACCTAAGGCCAAGATTTTTTAAAATGGGCTCCAAAACCCCTTTAAGCCGCGGGGTGATAACTTTGTCCCAACTCAACCAAACTTCACAAATTTTATATGGACGTGTTGGGAACTCATATTTATTAGTGTTCCATTTCGGTTAGTAAATAATTAATTTAATTAGATATTTTGGAGAGTGAGTTGTTACGTGAGTAACAACAAACTTGTAATAGAGATTTGTTAGGATCTAATAATGTGTTGGTAAATGAATCTCCTTATTTTTAGGAGATACAACACCTATATAATGTTTGTATGAGACTTGGATTTTTAAACATGAAGTAATATAGTATAATTATTCTTGCATAAATCTATTGTTGCTTTGTATTTTCCTTCAGTTGTCCAAATCTCATTATTTGGTATCAAAGCAAAATGGGCTTGTGAGAATTAGTGAGGGGCAGCATTTGTTTTCCATTACCCTTGTCGATGGTGTCATTAAATTGAGACTTGTTTATTTACTATTACATGAGATTCGATTTACTCCCTTCATTGGGATTTGCATCAGCATACATATTTTCTTGGAGCTCACTACATTCATTGACCACGGTTCAGCATTGGCATTTAATAGTTACATGCAGATTGCATTTGCATTTGTATTTTTTGCAATCAACATTACAACGATACAATTCTTTCTTTATAGTGTCATTGATTCACATTGAATGACATCTACTCCTATCAAGTCACATGTTTAGATATGTATTGGTGGAACTTGAAGATTGATAGTGCAAAGGGAAGTATGGTGGTGGATCTATTAATTATCAGTTCACAGCATATATCTTTGAGTGGAAGATCTCACAAAAGGGGTGCAATATGTGGCACGTGCGGATGTGTGGATCTTTGGTTGATGTTATCGTTGGTTCATCCACCATTCATGTGTTTATAATTGCCTAAATTTTTCGAATTCATATATATTGTGTCATGATTCATTACATTCACCGAGATGATGCCTCCATTTGAAGATCAAAGATGCAAAAGTCAGCTTAAATCCATTTTTATTGAAATTTTGCGATGCGATATCATAGTCTAATTCTCGCATCCAAGAACGATGTTCTTCTTCGTAGAACTCCCGCTAGAGAACTCTACATGCAAACTTCGCAAAGATTGGGAGCACTCAAATACGTCTTTTCCCGCCATATTGGTTGTGATGATTAACATAATGGAAGAAGGTATTTATTTTATTATGATAGGTAAAATGTTATAGTCTATAATAGCTTAAGCTATGTAGACATATCATGTTTTTTCCATCCAAATAAATGATTTTTGTGTAATAAAATTTGTTAAAAGTCCTTATTGGTCATCAAAAGTCTTTCTTTACATATAGTGGGTGAGTGTCATATGTCAATAGTTGTTATTTGACAAAATTCATTTGTATTAATCATTATCCTCGTAAAATTGACAAGGAAATTTTGTAGGTAACCATACCAAAAAAATTCCGCTTTGGTCCCCTTTGAGGTCTCTTAACGTTCAGAATGGCATAAAATCCCTTTCCAGAAAATCTAGTTTTTAGAACTTGATCATTTCCAACCTCTTTGGGTTGGGTGTAGTTTTCATTCGCGTTACATCAACCAAAATTGCACCCCTCTATTCCTTTGGCGCATTCTAGGGAGTGTCAACACTCCAAATGTTGCACCTCTCAAAGGTGCGCCAAGGCGCAAGCGCCATCTTGTTATCACTTTCTAAAGTGCGTGTGGGCGCTAAAAACGTAGTGTCGACACTCTCAAAGTTGTGCCATGGCGCAAATCCCTTCATGTCGACATCCACTTAAGTGTGCCATAGGAAAAGTTGGTGGCGCATTTATTACACCTTTTTCTATATATAGGCGCTGTCCGACCTGTCATTTTCACAATTGAAAAACGTGAAAAGTTATTCCTCTGTGCTTGTCAGTGTTCCTGTCAGCCCCACGTGTTTCCATTTATCGCATTCGTGGACTCGACATCATCTCCTTCATCGTTATATATTCCTGGTAAGTGGCCCTTGCCCTTCTTGTGGATTTTTTGTGGTTTTTATGTTGGGTTAGGTGATTAGGATTGTTGATGATAACATGAACCTAAGAAGATAACACAATCCCAACCCATTTTGCAAACCCACCTGCAAGTCATTTTTCACTCTCCTTCCAGATCTCGCTAACTGAAGGCTCACCTTATAGAATGGACCCCCCCCTTTTCTCCTTTATCCCGGCTGCTTGCAAAGGTTAACCACTTGCTATCAAAATCTGAGTTGAGAGAGTAAAAACCACAAAATAAAGAGAATCAACCTGTTGTCTTCCACGGCACAATTTTCATACGTGTTGTGCTAAACGCAGTCGCGCCCCTTTGGCACACCATTTAGTCATGTTGCATCAAAAATAGTCGCGCCAAGGCACACTGTGAACTCGCGCAACAGAAGCCCTTTCCCACGCCTTGTAAAAAAACTACAAAATTCCTAAGGCGCCGGTGCGAGCGCACCTACAATAGCAACAACACTTCATGCTATGTAAACCCTTCCCATGCCACGCAAAGCTTAACCCCTTGCGCACCTCACCTTGATGTTACATATTTTGATCTGCGCCTTGTGCACCATAATACTCTGTTACACCAATCCTCTATGCGCCCCACTAAAATACTTCCAATGGCGCAAGCGCATGTCCCTTAACACCAACATCTGAATGTTGTGTGTAGCCTATCCACACCCCATACCCCTTTGGCATTGAATTCTCCCATGCAACACTTTCCCAAAGTGTGTTTTACTTTTCTAAGTCCCCTGCAACAAAGGAAAAGATGCACCTCGCGCCCGAGGCTCATAAATTCATAACTTTTCATTCTCGTAAGCTTTTATGGATGACTTAACGGCCGACATGGCTCTTCCGTGATGGACTTCCCTGATTCTTCTTGCAAATCAACAGCTAAACTCAGATCCACACATGTCTTGATCGAGTAAGAAACCAACTAAGTCTAAGGGTAAAGCCAAGCTAATAGAGCAAGAAATGAAATATAAATACCAAACGGTCAGGATGCTTGACTCGCTTGCAGAGTGCAATCTTAATATTAGAGATTTAGAACTCAGGCACATTGACATGGAGGACTTCTAGGCAAGAACCAAGAATATCACAAGCAGCCCATGGATGGATAAATTGGTTGGCAGTGGTCTACACTTTGCTGCAGGGCTCCAAGTAAGCGCAATCAACAATGAGTTTTTGATGTTGGTGGGCCATTGTTACAATAAGGACACAAGATGTGTCAAAATGAGAAGGGCGAGGTGATAATCAACCTCATGGCCCGACATTTTGAGATCATGTTGGGTATCCCTCACCACCGACATTTTGTAGCAGTGAGCCAAGAGGACTGCATGAAGACATGGACTAAAAATGAAGACAAATGTATGCAGTTAATGAATGAGGTGTACCTCAAGAATAAGAAGGTGACAAGTAGGTGGCCACAAGTCATTCATCGCAGTGACTTTTTAGAGGAGCTGAGTGACATAATCACCTTCCTAAGCAGGGTGTTTGGGCTACCTGATACCCATTACTTTCACAAGTGGATGCTCAGGTATTTGGAAACAATGAATAAAAATGTTCCCGATCAGTGTTTTGACTGGGGAGAGATTATCAGTAGCACAATCTCGGAGCAGCTTCAACAACTTTCAACAACTGGGAGGTTCTATATGAACTCCTATGTAGTATATGTTGCTACCTTAGAGAGGGACTACCCAGCATTGAATCGGTGTGGGATATGGCCCAGTCAGGATATACGAGTACTATCCAGAGTTAAGACTGGAGAACAACATAGCCCAATTTAGTAAAATCAACGATGTCTTCTTCTATGGTGTCATCTGCCTCTTAAGGCCCAACATGACTTACTGTCAGACGACCAAAAGCGTGGTCACCACCACAAAGAAGTGGGGAGTGTTATTCACACAATTCCACACTTTCACCTATCTCAGAGCCGCTAACTTCTTGGGAGAGCCCACCAAATTTCCAAGGTATGCGGGACCCAAACTGATCCTGTTGGAGTTGTCTAGATAGCTCATCACATACCATGAGAAGTGTTTGAAAAGGAAGAAGGGTGGAACTCCTTTCCCCTCACAGTGGGAAGGTACACCTACACTTCACAGAGCAAAGCCCGAGAGATGTTTGCAGAGCTTGAATTGCTCAATTTAAAGCATAATTTCTGGCAAGGCCAACCTTTGATCCTCGTGATTACCTTCCAAGGGCAAAGATCGATCCAATTCACGTCCCTCAGATCAAGATATCTACATTGACCTATATCATGAAGTTGAGCTCAGATGAAAGGATCACTCCCGACTGGCCCTAGCAGAGATCATTCAATATGGTGTGGCTATCATCCTAAAGGATTTCCAAGCAACTGATCAAGAAGTTGATCAAGTTTATCTAGACACGGATGGGGACAATTGGCCATTTTCTAAAATTGATAGAAACAAGGCCCCTCAGACTATAGAGGAAAGGGTCAAGGGCACTCTGCAGCGCACCGAGCATTGGTGCAAGAAAAATGGTATCATCTACCTTGGGGTAGACTTTACCACGTCTCCCTAGGGAATGCACCCACCAGGCCGAAACACTTGCCTAAAGGAAAGGAAAAGATAAAGAAGGAGAGGCAAGCACTACTTAGAAAGAAGTTCCTGAGATCCCTCCTTCCACCACCGAGGAACAAGTTGTGGACTTAGTGTCCCCAAGAAGAGAAGAAGCGGCCAGTGCTCCAACGGACACATCCACTCAGGATGTTGTCACATCTACAACTGGCAAAGTATCAACCGTTCCCTCTCTCGCTCCTCCTTCCCCTCCTCATGTCACTCAACTAACTGCCTTTGGTTGTGTCTTCTCCCCCATCTTCTACCATTCCCCCTCCCTCTTCCTCCATCTTCTCTTCCCTCGTGGATCTGTCCCCCAAAGATTTCTTCCCTCATCTCACAAATCCCTTCCGCCCCCACGGTTTCCTCTCTTGCAGTGACTCCTAACCCCATGAGCGTTGGAGTGTTGGCTTCTTTCTCAATGCCGCCACCAAGTGTCTCGACACATTTCCCCATGTCCACTGTAGTTGCTCCTTCTTCCACCCCCATTTCCTCCTCTTCCTCTGGTCCCACTCCCCTAAGTCCAGAATGGATCTCTAAACACCTGAGCCAACACAAGAGGAAAGTCCCTATTGCACCTATGGACTTCTCCGTTATTCCAGCTAAAGGGCCTAAGAAGCAAAAGGCTATAACCCACTTCTCTCAAAGTCCTTCAAGTGAAAGGGTTATATATATCGCGTACCCTGATCCAACAAAGAAGAAAGAAGATCTGTCTCCTACAGATTTTATAGTGACTCAGGTCACAATGGGAACATCATCATAGATCCTACAAGGAGAGGCCTTATCCGCAGTGGATGCCCTTTGCAAGAAGCTTCAAGAAGTAAAGGAAGAGAAGAGAATATTAAAAGAGCAAAACAAACATCTTGTTTAAGCCCTACAAAAGATGGGCAATGCCCCTCCTATGACTGCCACCGACCCTCCCGAAGTTCTTAGTCAGGAGAAGATAAATGAGTACGCCAAGATCGGCGAGCAAGGTGTAGCAGTGTCCGCCTAGAGAGAGCAGATCCTCAAAGATAGTGAGGAAGTGATTACAAAGTTCACAGAGCTCTATCAAAGAGTTGGACCATGCCAGGTTGCAACACGAGACATTCCAGAAGATGCTCGACTGCCCAGTCGATGACTTGGTGAAATTCGGCGTCTTTGATCACCCGCGAGCACCCAACAAATTCCTTGCTGCTTTAGACTATCAGGTTGACCAAATGGAGTATGTCTTAGAAAAGATAGACAAAATCAAGGAAGAATCCATAGATGTCATGCATCAAATGGAGTAGATCGTCTTAAGAATGTCTCTAAGGTTTCTCGTTGTACGCCTTGAGGAAGGTAGATGATACTATTCATCTTTTCAAGGGAATCACGTCACAGGGTTTAGCGTCAGAGGCCACTTTTGATGTAGAATCTATCAACAACCTTCTGGCCTGCCACGACTTTGTTGGATACCTGATGGAGGTAGGCAACGAATACTTCAAACTCCCTAAAAGACTCAGAGATGAATGAGAAACTTGTGAAGTCATCGGGGATCACACCAAGGGTCCCACTCAGGATCAACTTCAGGTGATGGTCAGCAAGTTCATGGAGTATCGAGCTCAGTTTCACATCACCTCTCCTGAGCAGAAGCAAGACACTCCTTTCAAGCCAAGGGATGATGATGAATAGGCTCCTTCCTCTTGGGATAAATCCCATTTTTGTAAAATTATTTAAAAGTATGTTGGCACAAATGATGACATCATCCATGTTGCACCATGGGATGTTGTCATCCACCAAATTGCCCTAAAGTCAACATTTGACTTTTAAATATTTTGTAAATAGTGGTTGGCTCCTTTTTGTCTTCTTTCTCCTTCTCCTTCTATAAATACTTGGATACTTGTAGTATTCAGGGGTGAGCAAATTTGTATGAAAAATAGAAGTGAGGAGAGAAAGACTTTGAGCTTTCTTATGTAGAACAAAATATTAATACAAAAATTGAGACTTTGTGTTGGATTCTGTTTTATGTGTTATATCTTTCTTAAGTTAGATCTGCGCATACTTATTTTGTTTGATTCACCTATACTCTTGTCATTTGTTTATCAAGTATTGCTTTGTTTTTTATGTGAGAAAGTTTGGCTCATTTTACTACTGACCCAAAACAAAAACCCTTTGACCTTTCTACTTTGGAATTCATTTCTTTTCTCCCTTCAGATCCATCTTTCTTCTATTCCTTCATTCATTCCTTTCTTGTTCTTCGTTGGAACTAACTCTACCAGGATGAGATCCCAAAACCCCCGAAGGTAGAATACTGTAAGACTTGCATAGATTCCTACTAGTAGAATAGCAATAAACCAGTTTCACTTTGCTGTCTCAAAGAGGGGCTATGCCCTGCACACTGTTGGCCTGTCTATCCATAGATCTACCCACCCGACAGATTTTTGGACCAACAGTTTTTGGCGACTCTACTGGGAAAGAACCAGATCTATGTGAGTGTTATGTCAGCTAAAAGACACCAACAGTTTTTAAAGCTATTGGGGGAGACTAAGAAAATAGATAAAACTGTAAAAATCACTACCATTTGTAAATCTTAACTCTTTGTTTAAAATCCAAATTTTTTGCAAAAGTGATCCAAACTGAAAATTTTCTTAAGAGATCCATAGATCTGGACCAGTTAGAAACCTTTAGTTTGCTGAGTTTTTATAAAAATATTTGTATTTTCATAGATCTGAGATTCTGATAGTTTTACAAATATTTTCAAACCCTTGCAAAAATCAAATCTAAGATCCGAAAATTAGCTTACTAAGTTAACCATCATTTTATCCTCGCTAATCTTTTTCATTAAACCGCAATCGGTTTTCAAAAGAGGGATAAAATTAAATATTTAGAAAAGTACATGCTGCTGATTTTTGTCAGAAAAATTAGAAAATCAGCAAGTACAAACAAAAAGAGTTTTTTTAAATCTACTCTAAAATCATTACAGATCTGAACAGATACACTAGTAGGTGAGCCATTTACCCGTAGTAGGAGAACTCGTGGAGAGTTTGATCTTATTTTTATCTACTTCAAAGGCACAACTTCGGTAAGTTGATCGGTCACCAAAAGTGCCTCGCCTCCACGAAAGAATCGGTGTTCACAAGGGGCTTCCACGTCAATTTGCGGTGCCACTGTTACTAAGCGGAACCGCACTCCCGGTTCACATCCTCTTTCCATCTTTTCAAATGGCAGTACCATGGGGAAATGCTATGGGTCCTCTTGCATTACCGCATCCAGTTCACACACTCCCTCATGGAAACCGCAAGAATTTCCCAAGATTTGATGGGAGTGGAAATCAAAGCATGGATTCACATATATATGCATTCATTATGTCATGCAACATCCTAGATGTGACCCATGAAAATGTGTCGGTACGCTTCTTTCTAGAGACCTTGCAATGACCTACAACAGAGTGGTTCCAACATTTTCCGGCCGGATCTATCACCAGTTGGGCCACATTACGAACTACGTTTGAAGACAAGTATAAGCCTTCAGAAGACATGTTTATGTTATTAAAGATTACTCACTTGAAGAAGGAGGCCAATGAAACCATGCATGATTTTATCACCCGTTTCAATTCGCTGATTAACCGCGTGCCACCTACCATGTTGCCAACACCAAAAAATCAAAAGTGTTTCTTTGTGAACGCCATGAGTTCAAGAGTAAGTTTCTTACTTTTATAAGAACAAATCACCACCTTGGTCCTCGCTCAAGCTGCGGCCATTCGGATAGAAGACAACCTACTTATATCTGCGAGTTAAAATGAGAGCCATCCAAACCTAAGGCTTCAACTCCTTCTCAAGCCACTTCATCAGATCTGGCATTCCAGAAGATGGCAAACGACTTGCTCGCATTAAAGAAGCAATTATCTCAAGCTTCATCTACCACTCCATACCAAGATATCCCACGGAGGAACTTCACTCCCAACAATACCCCACAAAGGCCGATTTTTGCCTACTACTGGTCCAAGGTTAGCACTTGAGGCCCCTCCGGTTAATGCCTTGGTCGAGATCGAAGACGATGAGAAAATTTACAAAGAACCTTCATCACAAGGTGAAGATGATCAAGATGTGGGTGACCCAACCGGTGACTCTACGATCGGATATATGGAATTTGAAGATGAGGAATCGATGAAGAAGAAGGTACCCAAGGTTATGCAAGTGGACAGTCATATGCTATTTTTACCCGCTCACAAGGAAAAGAAGTAGAAGTTGTTGCCAGATACAAAAGGAAGACGTGTCAAACACGCCTCAACAATCGCTAAAAGAGGTAATCCTCTTCCCCGCTCAACCTCCTATTAAGCCTTTTATGAAGAAATATTTTCCTCTCATCTCCTCAAATCAGCCTTCTTCTGTTTCCATAAAGACCAATAACCCTACCCTACCATCGTGAAATGAGGGACTCATTCCTTCGTCAACACAACCCTTGGTCACATTTGACATAGTCGATCACGCTAAAAAGACCAAGATTCAAATGTCCGAGGTGAGTATCTTCGCCTAACCCCAAGCACTTGTAAGATTAACCGAATGTATCCGAAGCCAAGTTGTCATCCCCTCTCTGTTTCCCCAAAAGGAATCATTTCCACTCCTCGCATCTCGCATAAATGTTGCCTCGAATTCCATGTCGTTAAATTGAACCTTTTTATCTCTCCCTCCTAATCAATGGTCACAAACTAAACAACTGCATTATCAATTCCGGGGCTTCCGATAACGTCATGCCAATAAAGGTCACCCATGCTTTGGGCCTCACTCTTACCAAGCCTTTCGGTAGAGGTTACTCCAAGGAAACCAAACAGTTCCATTGATTAGTCAGATCAAAGACGCACAATTCGCATTTCCAGTGTTCCCAGATAAAAGGGTAAAGATGACCATCCTTGTTGTTGATATCCCAATGAGCATATGGAATTCTACTAGGGAGAAGCTTTTACAGAGAAGTTGGTGGAGAGATTCACATGGACTGGTCCAAAGCCAGAATCCTGTCAAAGGTGTAATGTAGACATTGGAGCCTGAATCACAAAAGAAGTACCTGGTCACCAACTCTGACGACCCCAAAGCCCAAATTCTCTTCAAATCATCAGGGATGGGGAACTACTTCTTATCCACTGATTCGATAGAATGGATGTTCTCATCCAGGAGGAGGACCTTAACAAGATATGGACACTATAGTTTGATGGCAGTTGTGCAACAAGTGGATGTGGCGCTGGAGCCATCCTGATATCTCTGAAGAGGAGATTTTTCCTCTTTCTTTCAAATTATAGTTTTTCAATACAAACAATACCACTTGAGTATGAATCTTTGTTACTCGGTATGCAAGCTACAAAGGAAAGAGGAATCAAGAACCTAAAAGCACAGGGTGACACCGAACTGATTATCAACCAGATAAAAGGGGTGTACCAAGTGAAGAATGACAGACTCAGGCACTACCGCAACGCAATGATGGGATAGCATTGAGGAATTTGACACTTTCTCAATCAAAGTCGTTCCAAGAGCTCAAAATGACATGGCCGATTCATTGGTCATCTCAGCGTCTCTTATGCTCCCTCACCCAGGGTTGAAAACAGACACGTATACCATTGAGGTAGTCTTTCACCCAAGTGTGCCAGACAATTCTCAGCACTGGCAGGTATTCAACGATGACAATCAACTTGTTGCTTTTCTAGAAAAAGTTGATAACTTCAATGAGCTTCATTTTGAGGGATCTACTTTTGCATGTCGTGAATCATCACTGGTCAAGAAAACGAATCAAAAGAAGGTGATGGCATATGTCAGCTCAAGGGAAATAAAATTTCAAGGGTTTAGTCTCTCTGGAACGATTGTTTGACAAACATGATCATTTTGTCAAGAAGAAGTGACAAGATGATCCTGACTCCTCTCCGAGACCAAATCTATCAACCTGGTATTGCGAAACATCCGCGGTTTGTGAACATCAGAAATGTTGTACACACAAGAAAAGCGGAAGTTTGTCAAATTTCGAAGAATTATATGGACATATTGGCATGGTCTTATGCCGATCTAAAGTATTTCAAGCCTAAGGACATTCAGCATGATATCCCGTTAAAAGATGACGTCAAACCCTTTCACCGTAAATAGAGGCATTACAATCCCAAGAACTTGGGTACCATCCGAAGGAAATATAGAAAATGTTGGATGTGAGAATCATCTTTTCTATCCATCACATGCACTGGTCGCGAACATCATGCCCGTATGAAAGAAGAATGGCGAGATATGCATATGCGTAGATTTTCGCAATCTGAATCAAGCGTCCTTGAAGGATAATTACTCGTTGCCCATAATGGATCAAGTTCTGCAGTCGTAACCAGTTCAGAGATGTTGTCCATTCTTGATGGTTTTTGGCTATAATCAAGATTGAAGTTTGGCCTGAAGACCAATTCAAAACAGCATTCACTCTTCCCTGGGCACATTCGCCTACAACAGGATGCCTTTTGGCTTGACCAATGTTGGTGCCACCTTTCAGCGAGCAATGGACTTCGCATTCAAAGGTATGATGGGAAAGGTCATCATAGTTTATTTGGATGACTTAACTATGTTCTCAAAAAGTGAAGTGATCATTGTGATCATTTGGAGCAAGTATTGATTAGATGCCGAGAACATGGAATTTCCCTAAATCCAAAAAAGTCTGTTTTCGGGTAACCGAAGGAAAGTTGTTGGGACACGTTGTCAGCAAGGAAGGAACAAAGATAGATGTCAAAAGGGTTAAGGCTATTTAGAGCCTTACCTTACCCACGAGAAAGACTGGTGTTCACTCTTTCTTCGGAAAGGTGAATTTTCTCAGATGCTTTATTCCCGACTTCGCTGAAAATACTCGTCACATATCAAATATGATGAAAGGGTTGCAAAATTTCTAGTGGAGCGAAGAAGGAAAGACGTCATTCGAGGATATAAAATTCTCCATTGCTCATGCACTTGTTATGGTATGTCCCGAATTCTCCAAGGATTTTATCATGTATAGTTATGCATCTACGCATACTATATCAGCCATCTTAATACAAAAGAACTCTGAGGATGTTAAATCTCCAATCGCGTTCATGAGCTCCCCTCTCAAGCTTCATGAATTGAGATGTCTCGATTAGAAAAACATGTCTTTGCATAGTAGTCAAAGCGAGTCAAGAAATTCCAGATACTACATCCTAAACTCTCATACGGTAGTGTTGGTTCCCTGACAGGTGCATTAAGTCTATCCTAACTCAACAGAGTTAGGAAGCTTACGAGGGAATTGGATTGCAAAAGGTCCAAGAGTAGGATCTGACATCAAACCAACCAAGTTGATAAGAGGTAGAGGCCTATGTTAGCTCATGGCTAAAAATAAAGGTTCGGGATATCCCGAAGAGAAATTTGATTGCATCAACGAACTGGTCACCGGAGAAAGTTGATTCTCTACCTATGGTTTTATTTGTTGCAACCAACCAGGACGATGGTATTCGACATCACTTTCTTCCTCACTTATGGTGAATTTCCAGCCCATCTAACTTCAAAGGAGAAGTGGATAGTAAAACTCAGGGAAGCTAGATATGTCATATGGGATGACGGTTTATACAAGTGCACGATTGATGGCATCTTCTTGCGATGCATTGACAAACCGTAGCAAACAAATTGCTTGAAAGTTTTCATGACTTGGCTCACTGCGCGGTCACTTCTCCTCATCTGTAACACATAAGATCATTCAATCCGAGATACTACTAGCCAATGTTATTTCAGATACAACCACCTGGTAGTAAAATGTGAGCTCTACCCAACGGTTTGTGGGAAAACCAAAATTGGTTGCTTTTCCCCTCGGGCCCGTCATTATTGACGAACCATTCGAGCATTTCCAATTAACTTTATTGGAGCGCTACATCCATAATCAAGTGTCGGACATAGTTATGTCCTAATAATGTGAATTACACTTCACCAAATGGGTGGGGCCATACTGCAAGTTAAGAATGCCACCTCTGAAGTTTTTCAACCTTCACAAAGAAAATATCATCGTGAGATTTAGCATTCCACACAAGATCGTTGCTTGATAATGCTTCCAACTTCTCCTCACAGGAAGTTATCGGTTGTTCCTATGGATACAAAATAACTTTGGCCCATGCCTCGATTATTACCCCCGCTTAAATGGTCAAGAAGAATCCAAATAAGAATCTAGTGACCATCATACGGAAGTTGGTCGATGAGAATCGGTGGCCCCGCACAATTCATTATATGATGCTTTGTGGGCAGACCGTATTACTCCAAAGAGGTCTCTCGGTATGTCACATTTTCAAGTGTTATATGGAATTGATGTTGAGCTCCCCATTTCCACGGAACTTCCTACTCTGCGCTTGGCATGAGTAATCGAAGATGAGACTTTCCATAATTCTCTTGAAAAGAGGATCATGTATCTAACAGAACTTGAAGAAAAGAGAGTAAGAGTGGTCGACAGGATCACTAAACATCAGAATCAAGTCAAGAGACTGTTCGATAAAAAGGCTAAGCAGAGGGATTTCCAGGTGGGAGATCTCGTCCTTTTATGGGACAAGTGAAGAGAGCCAAAGGGCATGCACGGGAAATTTGACTCTCTTTGGAGAGGGCCTTTCAAGATCAAGTAGCTCAACAGAGAGAATAGCTTCTATCTCTCATATTTGGACGGAACTGAGCTCTCACTTCCCTATAGTAGGCAACATCTCAAAATATTCAGGAAGTAGAGCTTGCTCTCTTCTTTGTACAGTTTTCTTTAGTTGTGTGTTTGTTTTTGTCGTGTGTTTGCTTTCTGTTGGTTGTGTGTTTTCCTTTCTTTTTCGTTGCCCTTTTTTTTGACTCTGTAACCCAATGGATAAGCACATGTAGATCTGGGATTCTCTACCCTTAAGCTTCGCTCAAAGATAGTCCCTAGAAAGAGCCAGCTGTTATCCTATAAAATTGACAAGGGAAATTTATAGGTAACCATACCAAAAAAATTATGTTTTGCTCCCCGTTGAGGTCTCTTAACGTTCAGAATGGCATAAAATCCCTTTCCGAAAAATCTAGTTTTTAGAACTTGGTCATTTTCAACCTTTTTGGGTTGGGCACAATTTTCATTCACGTTACATCAACCAAAATTGCGCCCCTCTATTCCTTTGGCGCATTCTAGGGAGTTTCAACACTCCAAATGTTGCACCTCTCAAAGGTGTGCCAAGGCGTAAGCGCCATCTTGTTATCACTTTCTAAAGTGTGTTGTGGGTGCTAAAAACGTAGTGTTGACACTCTCAAAGCTGCGCCATGGCGCAAATCCCTTCATGTCGACATCCACTTAAGTGTGCCATAGGAAAAGTTGGTGGTGCATTTATTACACCTTTTGCTATATATAGGCGTGTCTGACCTGTCATTTTCACAATTGAAAAAACATGAAAAGTTATTCCTCTATGCTTGTCAACATTCCTGTCAGCCTTACATGTTGCCATTTGTCACGTTCATGGACCCCACATCATCTCCTTCATCATTATATATTCCTGGTAAGTGGCCCTTGCCCTTCTTGTGGATTTGTTGTGGTTTTTATGTTGGGTTAGGTGATTAGGATTGTTGATGATAACATGAACCTAAGAAGATAACACAATCCCAACCCATTTTACAAACCCACCTGCAAGCCATTTTTCACTCTCCTTCTAGATCTACTAATGGAAGGCTCTGCCTCAGAATGGACCCCTGCCCCTTTTCTCCTCTGTCCCCTGCTTTGCCAAGGTTAACCCCTTGCTATCAAAATCTGAGCTGAGAGAGTAAAAAACCCACAAAATAAAGAGAATCGACCTATTGTCTTCCATGGCGCAATTTTCATACGTGTTGCGCTAAATGCAGTCGCACCCCTTTGGCACACCATTTAGTCATGCTGCATCAAAAATAGTCACGCCAAGGCACACTATGAACTCATGCAACAAAGCCCTTTCCCGTGCCTTGTAAAAAACTACAAAATTCCTAAGAAGTATTGCGCGAGCACACCTATAGTAGTGTAATGACACTTCATGCTATGTAAACCCTTCCCGTGCCACGCAAAGCTTAACCCCTTGGCGCACCTCACCTTGATGTTACATATTTTACATCTGCGCCTTGGCGCACCATAAACTACTGTTACACCAATCCTATCTGCACCCCACTAAAAGACTTCCAATGGCGCAAGCGCATGTCCCTTGACACCAACATCTAAATGTTGTGTGTAGCCTTTCCACACCCCGCACTCCTTTAGCGTTGCTTTCTCCCTTACGCAAAACTTTCCCAAAGTGTGCTTTGATTTTCTAAGTCCTGCCGACAACTGCGATAAATTTGTGCCTTGTGCCCGAGGCTCATAAATTGCTAACTTTTCATTTTGTAAGCTTTTATAGATGACTTAACGGTGACATGGCTCTTCTCCGCGATGGACTTCTTTAAATTCTTCTTGTAGATCAACAACTAAACTCAGATCCACACATGTCTTCATCGAGTAAGAATCCAACTAAGTCCAAGGGTAAAGCCAAGCTAACAGAGAAAGAAATGAAATATAAATACCAAAGGGTCAGGATGCCTGACTCGCTTACAGTGTGATCTTGATATCAGAGATTCAAAACTCGGGCACATTGACATGGAGGACTTCTGGCCAGAACCAAGAAGGTCACAGGCAGCCCATGGATGGATAAATTGGTTGGCAGTGGTCTACACTTTGCTGCAGGGCTCCCAGTAAGCGCAATCAACAATGAGTTTATGATGTTGGTGGGCCATTGTTACAATAAGGACACAAGATGTGTCGAAAATGAGAAGGGTGAGGTGATAATCAACCTCATGGCCCAACATTTTGAGATCATGTTGGGTATCCCTCACCACCGACATTTTGTAGCAGTGAGCCAGGAGGACTGTGTGAAGACATGGACTGAAAATGAAGACAAATGTATGTAGTTAATGAATGAGGTGTACCTCAAGAATAAGAAGGTGACAAGCAGGTGGCCACAAGTCATTCATCAATGTGACTTTTCGAAGAGTTGAGTGACACAATCACCTTCCCGAGCGGGTATTTAGGCTACCCGATACCCATTACTTTCACAAGTGGATGCTCGGTATTTGGAAACAATGAATAAAAATGTTCTGGTCGCGTTTTGGTGGGAGAGATTATCAAAAAGCACAATCTCGGAGCAACTTCAAAACCTTTCAACAACTGGGAGGTTCTATATGAATTCCTATGTAGTATATGTTGTTGCCTCGAGAGAGGGACTACCCAAATTGAATCGGTGTGGGATATGGCCCCGAGTTAGGATATACGAGTACTATCTAGACTTAATATTGGAGAACAACATAGCCCAATTCAAGAAAATCAACAATGTATTCTTCTATGGCGTCATCGCCTCTTAAGGCCCAACATGACTTACTGGTCGGATAACCAAATGCGTGGTCACCAATCATTTGTTGAATGGGAAAGATAAAGAGGGAGGAAAAAAGTACACACGGAGAAGTGAGGAGTGTTATTCATGTAATTCCCCACTTTCACCTATCTCATAGCCGCTAACTTCTTGGGAGAGCCCACAAAATTGCCAAGGTATGCGGGACCCAAATTGATCCTGTTGGAGCTATCTAGACAGCTCATCACATACCATGAGAAGTATTTGAAAAGGAAGAAGGGTGGAACTCCATTCCCCCTCATAGTGGGTAGGTACACCTGCACTTCATAGAGCAAAGCCCGAGATATGTTTGCAGAGCTTGAATTGCTCAATTTGAAGCATAATTTCTGGCAAGGCCAACCTTTGATCCTCATTATTGCCTTCCAAGGGCAAAGATCGATCCAATTCACATCCCTCAGATCAAAGATATCTACATCGACCTATATCACGAAGTTGAGCTCAGACGAAAGGATCACTCCCGAATGGCCCTATCAAAGATCATTCAATATGGTGTGGCTATCATCCTAAAGGATTTCCAAGCAACTGATAAAGAATTTTATCAAGTTTATCTAGACATGGATGGGGAAAATTGGCCGTTTGCCTAAATTGATAGAAACAAGGCCCCTCAGACTATAGAGGAAAGGTTCAAGGGCACTCTGTAGCGCACCGAGCATTGGTGCAAGAAAAATGGTATCATCTACCTTGGGGTAGACTTTACCACATCTCCCCTAGGGAATGCACCCACCAGGCCGAAACACTTGCCTAAAGGCAAAGGAAAAGATAAAGAAGGAGAGGCAAGCACTGCTCAGAAAGAAGTTCCTGAGAGCCCTCCTTCCACCGCCGAGGAACAAGTTGTGGACTTAGTGTCCCCAAGAAGAGAAGAAGCGGCTAGTGCTCCAATGGACACATCCACTCAGGATGTTGTCACATCTACAACTGGCAAAGTATCAACCATTCCCTCTCTCGCTCCTCCTTCCCCTCCTCATGTCACTCAACCAACCACTCCTTTGGTTGTGTCTTCTCCCCCATCTTCTACCGTTCCCCCTCCCTCTTCCTCCATCTTCTCTTCCCTCGCAGATCTGTCCCCCAGCATTTCTTCCCTCATCTCACAAATCCCTTCCCCCCACGGTTTCCTCTCTTACAGTGACTCCTAACCCCGTGATCATTGGAGTGTTGGATTCTTTCTCAATGCCGCCACCAAGTGTCTCGACACATTTCCCTGTGTCCACTGCAATCAATTGCTCCTTCTTCCACCCCCGTTTCCTCCTCTTCCTCTAGTCCCACTCCCCTAATTCGGAATGGATCTCTCAAACACCTGAGCCAACACAAGAGGAAAGTCCCTATTGCACCTATGGACTTCTCTGTTATTCCGGCTAAAGGGCCTAAGAAGTAAAAGGCTATAACCCACTTCTCTCAAAGCACTTCAGGTGAAAGGGTTATGGAGATCACATACCCTGATCCCACAAAGAAGAAAGAAGATCTGTCTCCTACAGATTTTATAGTGACTTAGGTCACAATGGGAACATCATCAGAGAGCCTACAAGGAGAGGCCTTATCCACAGTGGATGCCCTTTGCAAGAAGCTTCAAGAAGCAAAGGAAGAGAAGAGAATATTAAAAGAGCAAAACAAGCATCTTCTCCAAAGGTCCCGCTCAGGATCAACTTCATGCGATGGTCAGCAAGTTCATGGAGTATCAAGCTCAATTTCACATCACCTCTCTTGAGTAGAAGCAAGACACTCCTTTCAAGCCAAGGGATGACGACGAATAGGCTCCTTCCTCCTGGATAAATCCCATTTTTGTAAAAGTATTTAAAAGTATGTTGGCACAAATGATGACATCATCCATGTTGCACCATGAGATGTTGTCATCCACCAAATTGCCCTAAAGTCAACATTTGACTTTTAAATATTTTGTAAATAGTGGTTGGCTCCTTTTTGTCTTCTTTCTCCTTCTCCTTCTATAAATACTTGGATACTTGTAGTATTCAGGGGGTGAGCAAATTTGTATGAAAAATAGAAGTGAGGAGAGAAAGAATTTGAGCTTTCTTGTAATAGAACAAAATATTAATACAAAAATTAAGACTTTGTGTTGAATTCCTGTGTTATGTGTTAGATCTTTCTTAAGTTAGATCTACATACTTATTCTGTTGGATTCACCTATACTCTTGTCATTTGTTTATCAGTATTGCTTTTTTTTATGTGAGTAAGTTTGGCTTTGTTTACTACTGACCCAATACATAAACCCTCTGACCTTTCTACTTTGGAATTCATTTCTTTTCTCCCTTCAGATCCATCTTTCTTCTATTCCTTCCTTCATTCATTTTTGTTCATTTTCGAAACTAACTCTACTGGGATGAGATCCCAAAACCCCCCTGAAGGCAGAATACTTTAAGACTTGCATAGATTCCTGCTAGTAGAATAGCAATAAACTAGTTTCGTTTTGCTGTCTCAAAGAGGGGCTATGCCCTACACACTGTTGGCATGTCTATCCATAGCTCACGCCCACCCGATGATTTTGGACCAACATTATCAAAATAGAATCATTTTGTGTCAAATTCATAACCAAATTCATATTGTCTCGTTGTAAATAATTCTAATTTAAAAGTGTAGTGTCAAAAAATAAAATAAAAATTTTCCTCACGAACGCATTTCGGTGTTTCCCGACGTCCTGAAACCATTGATCCTCGAATGCCAAATTTTCTCGAGCTAACAAGCATGAGACCGGAGCTCGAGGCAATGGAGGATGGAGGGTGATCTGTGCATCTTTTCAATCACCAACGACGAGGTTTCATATAGCATTGGTGGAACCTTTTTATTATTTCGAGTTTTTACTTTGAGTGGTGTGTGTAGAAATAAGACAAACTATACATTCCCTTCTAAAGTTTGAAACAAGGAGTATGTGCATTTTGGAATCAGTGAACAGTTTATAAGAGGGAAACTAAACTAGGAGTGATCCTCTAACTGTTGAGATTCTTCAATTTTCGTACTTCTAACATTGATCACTGTGAGAGAACATTCACCTGGAAGTGAAAGTGGGAACTATTGAGCTCGTGTATGTAGGTGAATTGGTGAAGTGTGATCATTGAATATGGGATTCACTGTGGTTAAGTGGATTGGTCATATGCAACAAGATACGAGATAGTAAGATCCAATCCAGCAAAGTATGCGAGACCTAAAAGTATGTAGAGGCATACGATTTTGTTCCCGTGATCTTGAGATGTGGTTTCTACCCATGTTCGCAGTAAGGGGGGGTGTTAGGAACTCAAATTTATTAGTGCTCCATTTCGGATAGTAAATAATTAAGTTAATTATATATTTTGGAGAGTGAGTTGTTACGTGAGTAACAACACATTTGTAATAGAGATTTGTTAGGAGTTAATAACGTGTTGGTAAAGCCGATCCAAAATAATCAGATTATTACTACCTGATCTCGGACCCTTGTAGGCTTTAATTATTCACCGATAATTTACTCCTTTTAAGTAATCAATTTTAAAATAATGCAAGACAAAAATGAAAATTGCACACAGATTGATTACGGAGTTCGGCAATTGCCTACGTCTCTGGGTTCGTGATCGAACCGTTCCACTAGTCAAAACTTGTAAGTTACAATAGTACTTTCACAAGAAAACCTAATGGAATTTTACTTGCCTACCAGTACACCAGTTCTTCGGACGACAAGGGTGAAAAATAGCACCCGACTTCCACCTTCCTGGCATACAATCTCCTTTGGCTGTGATCGGCCTTCCCGACGCAAACAATGCGAAGCTAGCACTCCGGTCGACAATCCAGGATTTACAAGTAATTGGTGTGGCGCTATGGGCCAACTAGGTAGTTTGAATAACTCCTAGCCACAAATATTTCATTTATTATTGCCTAACAAATAATAGGTCAATAATATAAAAATATACAATGCCTAAATAGTTTAGGTCTTCACACAACAATTTCTCATTCTCCTCTTGGCTCGGACTTCGCCTCCAGCGCTCTAGGAATGAGCTTCTCTCCGAGTTTGTGTGTAATGTGTCTATGTTTACAATAGAATGGGTTCCCTATTTATACAAAATTAGGGCCCAAAAATAATGCATTTAATATCATCCATAGGCTATTTTTAACCTAGCCCGTACCATGTAATTTGGGATCAAAATTCCCAATAATGGGCGGATTGAATATAATATGGGATTAATTCCCATTTTAGCCGATTGAATATTTTAATAAGGGATAAATATCCCATAAGGATCGGCTAGGCAATTGTTAAGGGATAAATATCCCATTTGGCGCGGCATTGGTTGACATGGGATTAAATCCCAAGTGGAGCGGTGGGAGATAATGCCTAAGGCTTTAAAGCCTTTCCACGCGCCAATGAAGTGGTCAATGACCACGTTGGAGCTTTTAACCGCCCCATCTCCACCGCTTCAATTTCCTTCTCCCACGTGGAAGTTTCCACGCAAGGCTTAATGCCTCCCAAACAACCGCTTCACCATCCACGTGGTCCAAATATATGCATTTGATTTTGGCGGTTCATATTAATGTTTTAAACATTAATATATATATGGCATTTGAAAAGTGACCTTACCAAAATAATATTATTTCGACCCATACAATGTGGAATAGAAATAATCCTGTAGTCCACTTGTCATCTCCCGATAGGCAAATCGAGTGAATTCGACGAGTGTTGGCAAGCCACGTGTCACAGTGCGATTGGTCCAATATTGACCAGTTGACCAGAGTTGACTTTCCGTTGACCGAACTTTGACCGAACATATCTAGAGCTCCCGATGTCCGTTTGTCGCGTTCTCACAGTCGTTGGAAAGCTCTCGAGATGATCTTCTACACTGACACCATTTAGAGATGTTTAGGGAACTTTCAGAAATGATCCCCTGATCATAAACCAATCTCCTTATTTATAGGAAATACAACACTTATATAATGTTTGTATGACACTCGGATGTTTAAACATGAAGTAATATAGCATAATTATTCTTGCATAAATCTAATGTTTCTTTGCATTTTCCTTTGGCTGTCCAAATCTCATTAGGATGGACTCGTAATTCCTCTCCCTACATCATGAACTCATTAAAAATTAGAGATAGGTGGATTAGATGAGAGAAAAACAAGAAAACCTCCCAAGTTCAAATGCACACGTCCTGTGCAAGGAAAAATGACATTAATGAAGACTTGGACTCATTTTCCTTCTTCCACAAGAAAAAGTGCACTAGGGGATGAGTTTTCAGAGGTGCCCATGCCTTTTCAGAGTAGTTAATGAAAGTTGTTAGTGGGTGGGAGTAGAATTTCGGGATTCTTCTCTCTCTCTTTTCTCATTCACTTATATATATTGTCAACTCTTCTCATTTTGGAGAAGGAGATGTTACTGTGAATGGGGAAACTATGCCGATTTGTTTTCTCAAATTCTTTGAGTAGCAATCCTTCACATGGACTCTACAAATTTAATTGTGCCTCTATTTTACAAATGTAATGGACTATGCAAAACTATGGGGCAATAAAATTTGTGTTTTTGGTATTGTCTCAACCCTTGCATTTATTTTCTTGCATCGCCTTGCCTCTCTATTATTAGTTGTTCTATTATGTGCATGTCTCTCTTCATTTGTAGGTTTTTTTGTTGTGCTTCATGGAGATTTGATGGTGGATGGAATTTTGGTTTGTGTCACAACTGTTCTGGCCTTTCCAAACTCCATTTCCCTTCTCTATTCTCCCTCGGCATGATGTCACATCCCCGTTTCTTGGTGATATCACCTCTCATAGTGTAGGATTTCTTCATTTCCATCCTTTTCTCGTATCCCTAGTCCCTTAGAAATAATATATTAGGAGTAGATAGTTTCATTTTTGCATTAGGAGTAGGTGGAACATAGGATTAGGTAAAGGAATCAATCTTCTCTAGAGGTCCATCTCAAGTCTGCAAGTTCCACAACTTGAGATATGGTCCAATCTTACCCAGATTATAATGATATCTCATGCACACACACACATGGAAAATTATAGGGTGTTGTAATTTGGTGATAACAATTTTGGCACGCCTAGTGGGACAGTTTGAAGCACCTTACCACTTCATTTCATCAATTTTGTTGTGTTCTTGGTGAAATCCAACCTTTGGAGGCACATTCTAAGCACAACTAGAAACTCCATTGATCTAACCAACCCATTTTCTAAGTTACAGACCTTTCTTTCCATCCATTTCCATCCATTTTTCTTTCCACATCTTTCATTTTCCTTCCATCCATGAAGTTGTGCAATCATGACTTCATTTCCATCATGAAATTCCCATTTGCAGCAGTAGTGTCATTCAAATTCATCTCCAGGTTATTACAATCCACCTCCAGATCATTTCTATGATGAAAATGAAAATCGTATGCATACCCATGTGAGCAAGATTCAAATCAGTTTGGTTATCCACCAAACCATGGAGCAATTCAAAGGCAAGAGTATGCGAGACTTTAGAGGAAATTTTACACCTGAAGAGGATGATCTTGAGGGAAAGATTCAAAGAATGGAGAAACATTTGGAATATGTCAAGGGATTACTACAAATATTGCAAGCTAAACAACCTAGTTTTAGGTAGCCCTATCCATGGGGAGACCCTATACCTAGTTGGCTCAGCCCACAACAAAGACTTGAGGTAATGAGTGAATCTCTCATTCAAATGATTGGTTTCATTTCTTCATTGCAAGCATTAGAGACTAATGGATATGAGGAAAAAGAACCCTATCAATGGGATGTTCTCAAACCTTTACCATGTTAGTTTCCTATGCCTTTCCAACTACCCAAGCCTAAGGTTGAACCCCCTTACCTTCCACCTACTACTCCCATTGTGAATTCCATTTCTCCATCCCCTTCCCCTCCATCCCATCTCCAATTATTTTCCCTTTTCCCTTCTAAAACTCCTTCCCCTCCATAGAAACAATAAGTTAAACTTTCCCTTCCATCACCAACAATGTAAAAACTAGTTGAGACCCAACCCACCCCTCCTCTTACATTCCTAAACCCATTTTAGGAAGAACAAAATCAGAAAATTAGTCAATGAGGGAAGAAAACTGAGGAGCCTAGTAAAGAGGATATTGCAAGAAATTTGAAAGATTGGGATACAATATTCAATATCACTCAAATTCCATCAATGACTAATCCTTAATTTGAGGTTAAGGTTCAAGAACAAGTGGTGAAGGTTACTTTTACAAATGAACTAGAGCAATAAAAAGAATCAAATGATCAGCAATCCTTGTGTTCTGAGTGCAGTGTTCACATTAGCACTATATTCTCATAGGTTGTTGATCCATCATCAGCTACACAATCAGTTGAAAATGAAAAATCAGATCCAAATCCATAAGAAGAGGAGCACGTGGAGGAAAGAAAAATCAGTTTTAGAGGTCTTAATTCATAAGAAGGTTGTGTAGGATATTTCATATCCTTCTCTCACTTTATCATTCCAAAAATCTAAATTTTTGGATGATTTTGAGCTTTTAAACTTCATGTTTGAGGATGAGGAGAACCACAAGTGAACTACTTTCAAATTTAGAAGCAATCATGGAGCAAGGAGAACCCTTGGCATAGCTAGACATTGGAGAGGTTGAGTATTTGTCATATTTTGAGGATTGCATTGGTGAAGAAGAGCCTATTGAACTTACCACTTTTGTTATTCCATCATCTATCTTCCAACAACAATAACCTCATGCCATGGAAGAGAACATTTAGGAAGAGCTTGCTGCCCACAACAATCCTCATGAGTGAGAAATGGAGGATTTTTTCCATATAGGTCTTCATAAAGAACAATTAGATGACTTTAATCTTGCAAGCTTCATGTTGGATGAGGAGAAAGAAGGAAGAGATGATGAAAACCATTCAAATCATTCATCAAGGCAGATGATCGATTATTTATAGATGCAAGACAAGATCCAAATCAGTTTGTAAACAGCTTTCCTTTTCCAGAAAATTTTGTAAGAAGACTTCATTATTAGAGTTGAGCTTAGGAGAAATGGGAAAATTAAACCGATCGAGACCATGCCCAATCAAGTACCTATATTCATTGGAGTCAAGATCAGAATTTCCACTAGTCATGCTTACTTGTGAGCTAAGGATGAGTTTTAGAGTTCCAAGGATCAACTACAATACCTCTCAGAACCAAATGTAGAGCAAATAAAAGAGGTATTTCTTTTACTTCCAGTTAATACTTTGATGAGTTGGGTGGACAATCATCTTGTATTAATTTTTTCACTCTTACACAAGACCATGTCCATTTCCAAATCAATCACATGGTCTAATTTTGTGAGGAAGGGCAGCTACTTCTCCTTAAGAGTGACAGGATTTGTTTGAGCTTTCCATTCCTCTAGTTAGAGTAGGTAGGAAGGTTTGATTTTAGCAGAACAAGTGCTTGTGCACACTCTGTATGTTTCACTTGAGACATGTATGATCTTCCTCTTTTTGTACGTAGTGTGTTGTGGTGTGTTGTTTATCTTGCATAATCTATTTTTGGAAGTGGTAGTGTTTGGGAAATTATTTTAACAATAGTTCCAAGTGCATTTCAAATCAGCTTGTGTTCCACTAATCTCTGCATGTTTCATACTTGACAAGAAATCATCAATTGCAGTCCTTCATAATTGGAAAAGAAATCATATTTTGGGGTAGATTCATCCTTGTCTCAACAGATCAGGCTTTGCGAGAGGGGAAAGAGGAAAAATAATTTCAGATTCAAAACATTTTTCCACTCGATCTAAATTTTAATATTTTCTTATAAAAGTTGGAAAATTTGAGCAAAAGGATCAGCTTCAAGGTTAAGCATTGTTTAAGTGGCTCAAGGACAAGATTTCAGAGTTTCATATTAGTTTCCAGGTGTATCGGGATGACTCCATGCCCAATGGATGCTTTAAGTCCACTTGTCAAAGCACATGTAGTAGGAAGATGTCCTTGTGAGTTACCAAATTATTATCCATTTTTCCCCTAGTAAAAATGGACAACTTGAGAAAATTGGACCCAAACAGCTTGTTAGAACTTCAAGGTTGAATCTAAAGAAAAACATGTAAATTCTATGTTTTGGATCATTTTCAATTGATTTGGGGACTTAAGATTATTTTGGATGCATTTCCTTCTTCTAGACTTCAAAAATTCAACAAATAGTCAATTTGGGCTAAAAATTGGATAAAAGGAGAAAAAATGGATTTTGGGGGCATTGTGTTATGTTTTCCTAATTTCTCAACTCTCTACATGGCCCTTGGACTTTGAAAAATTCAAAAAAATGAGAAAGTTGGGAAAAAAATGCAAAAAATGCTCATTTTTAGTGAAGTGCAGACATTTCTTCCTTGGGAGGCCCGTAGGGAACAAGGGTCATAGGGTCACTTGTTCTCTAGAACCCCAACTTCACCAATTTGCTAAGGGGGGCAGCGAGTCCTTTGTATTATGGGTTTTGGCATGGTTGTAGGCACAAAGGGCCCACAGGGAACAAGTTCCCCATGAGGTTGAGTTCTCCAATGAGGCCTATGGCCCGTATTGTTTTGAAATGGAGGGACGGAGTTTGGTGCGCAGTCATGTGAGAGTTACGGGAATGAAGGGCCCAACAGAACAGTCGAGGGATCTGTTGGTTCCTACAAAGAAAGTGGATAGCCGCACCAAGGGGCCGAGTCGAAAGGGTAGCTCGGAAAACTAACCGGCGAGAGGTTTGGGAGAACAAGGAGTGTGGGAAACTTGTTCCCCGTGGGAAAAAGTTCCTTGTGCGTAAGGAAATGTCACAAAGTGGCCTAGAGTTATAAGGGTCGAGTCAAGGAGAGAGCTCGATGAGCTAACCAATCTCGTCGACTTGGTATAGGAGATAGGTTCAAAGCCATGCGAGCATTTTAGGCCCCAAGAGAACTTAGGACTTAGTTCCACCTCAAACCGAATTCCCTACACCACAAAAACATCCACAAGTCATAGAAATATAAAGGTAAAAGTGGTAAAGTATTGCGGATCTGTGCACAACCTAGAAAACTAAGGCCGAGAGTTTTTAAAATGGGCTCCATGACCCTCCAAGCCCGCAGGTGATAACTTTGTCCTAGCTCAACCAAATTTCACAAATTTTATATAGATGGACTCGTAATTCCTCTCCCTACATCATGAAATAATTAATAAATTGGATTTAGATGGAGTAGATTAGAGAAAATAAGGAAATGTTCCAGTTCAAATGCACATGTCCTAGCAAGGAAAAATGACATTAATGGAGACTTCGACGCATTTTCCTTCTTCCACAAGTAAGATTACATTGGGGATGAGTTTTCAAAGGTGCCCATGCCTTTTCAAAAAAATTAATGGAATTTATCGGTGGGTGGGAGTAAAACTTGGGATTCTTCTTTCTCTCTTCTCTCGATCCACTTATATATTGTAAATTCTTCTCATTTTGGAGAAAGAGATGTTCTAGGCATGGGGAAACTCGCAATTTGTTTTCTCAAATTCTTTGAGAAGTAATCCTTCACATGGACTCTAAAAATTTAATTGTTCCTCTATTTTACAAATCTAATGGAAAATAAAAATTTTGTTCGTGGTGTTCTCTCAACCCTTGCATTTATTTTCTTGCATCTCCTTGCCTCTCTATTATTATTTGGTCTATTATGTGTATGTCTCTCTTCATTTGCAGGTTTTTGTTGTTGTTTCATGGAGATTTGATGGTGGATGGAACCATGGTTTGTGTCATAGTTGTTCTAGCCTTTCCAAACTCCATTTCCCTTCTCTATTCTCCCTCAACAGGATGTATCATCCCCTTTTCTTAGTGTTATCACCTTTGTTAGTGTAGGATTTCTTCATTTTCATGTTTTCTCCTTCTCCCCGATCCCTTGGAAATCATATATTAGGAGTAGATAGTTGTGTTCTTGTATTATGAATAGTTGTAACATATGATTAGGTAGAGGAACCAACCTTCTCTGGAGATCCATCTCAAGTCTGCAAGTTCCACAACTTGAGAGATGGTCCAATGTTACCCAGTTACACTGATAGCTCATGCATACACACATGGAAAATCAGAGGGTGATGTATTATGGTGATAATAGATACTTAATAAAATTTCTCAAATTCACGTACCATGTTAAATTTTGAAAGTAAAACTTTGAAATTGAAGTGTAATCAATAGATTAAACCAATTCACCCAATTTTGCATTCTTTCCCTTCATTTCTCATTTTTCTATAAAATGTGTAATTACGTTAAAATAGACTTATATACTTAAAAATCAGATTATAATTGATCAAAAAATTAAATAATAATGAAGGAAATTAGAGACAAATACTCCAAAATTGTTAACGAGTTTGCCCATGAGGGACTATGTCTCTAACTTTGTGAATATGATGAAATGATTATATTAATGATGCAAAATAAACACAAAATCTTAAATCAAATCTCCAAAATAGGAAAATAGGACCTTCAAGTATCTCGTACCACCTTTAGAAAGCCTTCACAATCAGATCTTTACTTTACAATGTCATATTCTTAAAAATGGTATCCATATGCATTTTCTCTCTCTATGGAAGGCAAACATTATCCAAAAATGGGACAAAAATATTTGTTATGTCTTTGCAGCAACATTCCTACATCAATTTGGGCTAACGAGTAACATCTCCTTCAAACAAGATCTCTAGGTTCTTTAATAGGTCTTACTGCAATATAAAAACAATCCTCTTTAAATGCCACCAAGCTATTTTTATATGTTTTCCAACTCTTGCCTCATCCAAATCGAGCCATATCATTTTGGGCCAAGTGACCTAGATTCCATTCTCCCTCTATCACTTTACATTAACTTTTTGGATCTTTATTATCCCACACGTAGTGGGCATGAGATTTTATAGCGATTTTTAATCCTTTGGCGCTAGAATGTCACATGGATACACCCACAACTTGCAATGTTTTAATTCTTTGAACCTCAAACTCACCACCCTACTCATCGGAGTAAGTTAGAAATGGTGTTGACTATTGAGGTGGCACTGCGGAGCTTGATCCCTTCATGATTTGGTTGGGATGTTGGTGTGTATCCTATAGGGCTCATTCCTCCACTTGTTGGCAATGTTGATTACCATGATTTGTAAGCCCTCCTGGATCAACTTGTAGCTTGGTCAATTTGTGAGGTGTATGCAAGTTATGCATTGAGTGGTTGGATAGTTGACAAGCCCTCTTATTTCATCATATAGCTTGCCATGTAGCTTGGTAGGGTGGTTTGTTGACATTTACAGTTCTCGGTTGGATTGTTGGTTGATATGTCCAACTTGACTATGATGAGTTAACATTAACACTTGGTAATGAATGATGGACTCGGTCCTAACTTTCCCTCCAACTTGGTGGACTAGTTGGGAAAATTTTAAAACTATGGGAAATTTGTCTCGCATGTACCAAAATGTGATCCTTAATGAGGTATATATGAAAAATCACATGCTATATGATGTGAAGAAAGGAAACAACGTCCTCCTCTTGAAAACAAGTAGACCCCACCTTGACCGTTGAATCCTGGAGGCTAAAAACAATATTTTTCTCAAAAACCCTAACACTTGTTATGCTCACATTCTACTACTTGGAACATTCTCGAACATGCCATATTAGCATTGTGTAACTTGCACTTAATTTTTTCCAGTTAAAGAGAAAATTCAGCGGACTTCATCTTCTCGCATACGCTTTCATTTTCCTCTATTCAAAGGTGTTGGAAAGCTCTCAAGGAGATCTTTTATAAGTAACCAATTTGTGGAAGTTTAGGCAAATTTGAACCATTAATATCCTTTGTATCAATTTGATTGGTCCACATGTACCAATCACATCATTTCAGGGTTCACTTTAGGATCTTAGACCTTTGTCATCACGCCTCGGGATCTCCATATATTGGATTTCCATGCCTTCATAAATTTTGAGTTCGGACTGACCTCCAGGGACCAAAAATGTTGTTATTGGTTCACGTGGACCAATTACAACTTTCCATGATCTAAGGACTTCTCAATTCTTAGGCTCGACAATTTATCATTGAAATTAATCACGAACTATTATCATTGGTCCACCTGGACCAATGACATGTTTTCATTCTCTTAGACCCTTGAATCTTCTCGAGGTTCTTGGGAACCTTTTTCCTTAGTTTATTTTTCCATCTTCTCATGACCCAAAAATTTAGATACTATGCCACGTTTCTTCCTCGTAATATTTCATTTAGCCTCATCCATGCCTTGACCACTTTTCAAACTTGGGTAAAAGTGAAACACGGAGCTTTCCTCCACTTAACAAAGGTGATCACTTAGCTTATAAGCTTGAGCCCAATCCTTCCCACAGTGAATATGGAATTAATTCCCAAGGTGAACAAACAAAGTGACTACCACATGAAGGCTTGAGAGAATAATTTGGTGACAAGTGTCCCTAATCTTGTCAATAAAATGTAGCGTTCTACCTATTGAAGGAAAATAAAGGTTTGAATGTCAACTAAACATCTAAGATCTAAAACCACCCCAAAATATTCTATTTTTTAGATCCATCTTGTACACATGCACACCAAGAGGAGGCAAGTGTTTTAATGAGTTGTAAACCACAAAGACACTTAAAAATTCATGTTGATCATCACGAGAAGTTTTGAAACTTCAAATTTTAGTCACAAGGTAAAAAATAAAATTGGAACCAATTTTTATTCTAATAGATGTCCATGACCATGGTCACATCAAAAAAACAAATCACTAACCAAACATTTCATGGATAATCCATTCCTCCATCCAAAATAGGATGATCATGACCATGTCATAATCTAACAGATCTAAAAAACATCAAAAGTGTAAAATTTAAATCTAAAATCCAACAATAAGACCCTAAGTCAATCAAATATTATCTCACATTTCCACCTCATGTTGTTATCCCTTAGGGAAGATATAAGAAAGAAACCATCAAGATAATACACCCCTTTGGGTAGAAGTTTGACCAGCATCTTCCATCAACTAAAAATGATGAGCATGATCTTGAATCAAAAAAAGCATTCAATGAAAACATCCCTTAACCATCTTCATATAAGGAATACAATTATTACGACTACTATCAATCTAAGGGCATTCAACCAATCGATACATGAAGCTCAAAAACTTCATCCAATATCTCATCAACTAAGGGAACCTTCAACTTGAGGACATTTCCTCCAAATCATTCA
Source organism: Taxus wallichiana var. yunnanensis (assembly GCA_018340775.1). Classification (NCBI taxonomy): domain Eukaryota; kingdom Viridiplantae; phylum Streptophyta; class Pinopsida; order Cupressales; family Taxaceae; genus Taxus; species Taxus wallichiana. Next base: position 648,284,173 of record CM031239.1, on the reverse strand, counting down.
ATCAGCCACATGATCCTATCCCTAAACACAAATAATAATAAAACATCATCCAATCAAAATCATTCACACAATCAATAATGGTTTCATATCCCCAGATTCAATCCAAATCAAATAAATAATCCACAATGAGGGATATGTTTCAATTTTTTCCCAAATCTCAATCCAAATAGTACATCATCAAAATCAAATCACACACATGACATCAATCATGAAACCTTTATTGGCCTCGATAATCTTATCAACAATCAAACAACACCCATAAAAATAATGCCCTAGATTGTGCCACAATGAATAGCCAAATAAAATGCATTACACAATGACCTCCTCGACTTATTCTTGAAATTCCATATAACCCTATCCAATAGCTTTATAATACTCCCCATGCAAATTTTAATTTTGGTATCTTCTTAAAACATCTACTATTCATAGGGACATCTTGAATAAGGCCCTTCATGAGTCAAGAGTCCTTGTGACCTTAACCCATCACAATTTTTGATACATGAGTGTCACTCTTAGAGGTGGTATAGTTCTATTTAGAAAATTTTTGGTTTTTGTAGGTGTTAGAAGTGTCATTAGAGGGTTATAGTTGTCATTAGATGGTCTTTGTAGGCTTTGGAAGTTCAAAATTTGAGTTTGGAGCTTTTCCCTCCATTTGTCCTATTTGAAAATTTGAATCTTCTTGGAGCCAATTTTGGATTTCTAGGTGGTGTAAGGGAGTTCTAGGTGTTTTTCATGCTTATTGTAGTTTTTTTAGACATGTTGTGCAAATGGAGACTCCTTTTGTGGTACAAATGATGTAACAAGCTATAAAAGCTTCATATAAGTTGTATTGACAAGATAAGTCTTCATATGACCTCAAAGTGAGGTAATCAATATGTAACTAGGGTTTAGTTGTAGTAAGTTGGTTACAACTCAAGGAAGAGGTTTAAAAATCCATTTTGTAACTGTTTATTATCATTGATCAATCAAGAAGAACTCAAATTAGAGCTCCAAGGAAAGGTTTAGCAAGATTTATGTGTATACACAAACTTGTAGCCATGAACTATTGATAATTAGTATTGTAGATTTTGAGATGTATGAATGTGAGATTGGTAAGAATGTGGTGATATTTACATTCTAAATTAATTTGGAAATCATCCATTTTCTTTTGATGGTTATGTGGTGATCATTCAATGAGAAGATTGTATATTGCTAAAAAACCGAGAGCAAATTGTCGAATTCTACATTAACGGTAATGGTGGGTGAAGAAGCTAATAAACCCAAAAATTAATGGAAAGATGCTTAGAGATAAATGGTAAAGGGACTACCATACTCATTCAAATATCATATAACTCAAAAAGGTAACTAGTTACCCTTGTTGCATGTGTTTACATTTGTGGAAAGACTTGGTTTTTGGAAGAGTAGAAATGTAACCGATTCCCCATTATTTTCCCGGTTTAATTCCATAAAGAAACTCATTGTAAAAAATTTTATACTCTATTGATGAGCACAAAACCTTCTGAGGTGACTATAAAGTTTGAGATAGCACTTCATTGGTTTGGTAAGGAAAAGTATGCACTCAAGCTTGTCATAACTCTCCTAGGGTTCATGGTTATTGGATTCATTTGTTTATTTGTTATTGTTTGGTGTGGTAAAATTTATTAGTTCCTATGGAAGAGTTGTATGGTGTCATAGAGTAGAGAAGGAATGAATAAAAGAATCTTGATAAGAGGTTTGTGAAGATAGAGGGTTTGATAGAACTAAACCTTGCCTTACAAAGATGCAATGTGAAGAAATGATTAATATCTTTGAATGGAGACTTATATGAAGCCTAACCATGACCCATACATGTTGGATACGTGCATATAATCCCTAATCCAAGTTTTTAAGCTTTAAAACTTATTTGAAAGAGAGATACAATGAATTTTGGCTTCTCAGGTTCTCTCGAGACAGCTTTACCAGTTCATACTAGGGCTCATCTTTTAGAGGTGATAAACAAGGAGAATATCCTAAAAATTGTAAATAATAATGATCAAGTAATGTACTAAGATATTGAAAATATATTTTTGAGTTTCCATGGCCAAGTAGGGAGATATTTTTGACAGTGTTGAGGTAGGAAGTTTCTCACGATCAGGGGTTAATTAGAGAGGTATAATACAAAGGAAGTCACCTATTTTTCTTAGAATTCATGGCCTAAAATTATATAAGGAGGAAAATTGTGATAATGGGTGTCTAGAAATCATGGTTTTAGACCTTGATACATCTTGAAAAGAAAGATATGCAAGACAGTCAGGAGTGGCAAGCCTTGTAGAGTGCATAGCAGCAAAATGCAAAAAGAGGCAAAGCAAAAGAAGTACTAGGAGTTAGGAGATGAGATTTCATAAACACTCTATTAATGTTATGAGATACCTAAGTAAGTTTCAAATGTTTTTGGGTAACCCTAGAATTATTTTTTTCACTACTAGAGCAATCATCTTGTCTAGAAATCATGGTTGTAGAACCGAGAACTAAACCTTGCCTTACAAAGATGCAAACGGTGAAGAAATGATTCATATCATTGAATGGAGACTTATATGAAGCCTAACCATGACCCATACACGTTGGATACATGCATATAATCCCTAATCCAAGTTTTTAAGCTTTAAAACGGATTTGAAAGAGAGATACTGATGAATTTTGACTTCTCGGGTTCTCTGAGACAGCTTTTACCAGTTCATACTAGGGCTCATCTTTTAGAGGTGATAAACAAGGACAATCTCCTGAAACTTGTAAATAATAATGATCAAGTAATGTACTAAGATATTAAAAATATATTTTTAGTTTCCATGGCCAAGTAGGAAGATATTTTTGATAGTGTTGAGGTAGGAAGTTTCTCACACCCGTGGGTTAATTAGAGAGGTATATTACAAAGGAAGCCACCTTTTTATTCTAATTCATGGCCTAAAATTCTATAAGGAGGAAAAGTGTGATAATGGGTGTCTATAAATAATGGTTGTAGACCTTGATACATCTTGAAAAGAAAGATATGCAAGACAGTCGGGAGTGGCAGACTTGTAGAGTGCATAGCAAAGAAAAATACAAAAAGAGGCAAAGCAAAATAAGTCTTGGGAGTTAGGAGATGAGATTTCAAAATCACTATAGTAATGTTATGAGATACCTAAGAAAGTTTCAAATTTGTTGTGGGTAACCCTAGAATTATTGTTTTCACTACTAGAGCAATCATCTTGTCTAGAAATCATGGTTGTAGAACCCGAGAACTAAACCTTTCCTTACAAGATGAAACAATGTGAAGAAATGATTCATATCTTTGAATTGAGACTTATATGAAGCCTAACCATGACCCATACACTTTGGATACATGCATATAATCCCTAATCCAAGTTTTTAATATTTAAAACGGATTTGGAAGAGAGATACAATGAATTTTGGCTTCTCGAGTTCTCTCAAATAGTTTTACCAAATTTACTTAGGGCTCATATTTTAGAGGTGATAAACAAGGAGAATCTCCTGAAAATTTTAAGTCATAATGATCAATTAATGTAATAAGATATTAAAAATATATTTTTGAGTTTCCATGGCCAAGTAGGAAGATATTTTTGATAGTGTTGAGGTAGGAAGTTTCTCACATCAGGGGTTAATTAGAGAGGTATATTACAAAGGAAGTCACATGTTTTTCTTCTAATTTATGGCCTAAAATTCTATAAGGAGAAAATTTTGATAATGGGTGTCTATAAATAATGGTTGTAGACCTTGATACATCCCGAAAAATAAATATATGCAAGACAATTAGGAGTGGCAGGCCTTGAGAGTGCATGACAGAAGAAAATAAAAAAAGAGGCAAGGCAAAATAAGTATTAGGAGTTAGGAGATGAGATTTCATAAGCACTCTAGGAATTTTATGATATACCTAAGGAAATTTCAAATGTTTTTGGGTAACCCTACAATTATTTTTTTCACTACTAGAGCAATCATTTTGTCTAGTAATCATGGTTGTAACCCGAGAATTAAACCTTGCCTTACAAGACAAAAATAGTGAAGAAATGATTCATATCTTTGAATGGAGACTTATATTAAGCCTAAAAATACACGTTGGATACATGCATAAAATCCCTAATCCAAGTTTTTAAGCTTTAAAACAAATTTGAAAGAGAGATACAAGAATTTTGGCTTCTCGAGTTCTCTCGAGACAATTTTACCAGTTAAACTAGGGCTCATCCTTTAGAGGTGATAAACAAGGAGAATATCCTAAAACATGTAAATAATAATTATCAAGTAATGTAATAAGATATTAAAAATATATTTTTGAGTTTCCATGGCCAAGTAGGGAGATATTTTTGACAGTGTTGAGGTAGGAAGTTTCTCACAATCCATGGGTTAATTAGAGAGGTATATTACAAAGGAAGTCACCTTTTTTTCTTCTAATTCATGGCCTAAAATTATATAAGGAGGAAAATTGTGATAATTTGTGTCTATAAATCATGGTTTTAGACCTTGATACATCCTAAAAAGAAAGATACGCAAGACAACGTCGGAGTGGCGGCCTTGTAGAGTGCATGCTAAGAAAAATGCAAAAAAGAGGCAAAGTAAAAGAAGTACTAGGAGTTAGGAGATGATATTTCATAAGAACTATAGGAATTTTATGAGATACCTAAGGAAGTTTAAAATGTTTTTGGGTAACCCTATAATTATTTTTTTCACTACTAGAGCAATCATCTTGTCTAGAAATCATGGTTGTATAACCCGAGAACTAAACCTTGCCTTACAAAGATCTGAGAACAATGAAGAAATGATTCATATATTTGAATTGAGACTTATATGAAGCCTAAAAATGACCCATACACGTTGGATACATGCATAAAATCCCTAATCCAAGTTTTTAAGCTTTAAAACGGATTTGAAAGAGAGATACAATGAATTTTGGCTTCTCGGGTTCTCGAGACAGCTTTACCAGATTCGTACTAGGGCTCATCTTTTAGAGGTGATAAACAAGGAGAATCTCCTAAAACTTGTAAATAATAATTATCAAGTAATGTACTAAGATATTAAAAATATATTTTGAGTTTCCATGGCCAAGTAGGGTTATATTTTTATAGTGTTGAGGTAGGAAGTTTTTCACAGTCCGGGGGTTAATTAGAGAGGTATATTACAAAGGAAGTCACCTTTTTTCTTATAATTCATGTCCTAAAATTATATAAGGAGGAAAATTGTGATAATGGGTGTCTATAAATCATGGTTCTAGACCTTGATACATCCCGAAAAGAAAGATATGCAAGACAGCTTAGGAGTGGCAGGCTTAGTAGAGTGCGCATGTTAGAAAAATGCAAAAAGAGGCAAAGCAAAAGAAGTACTAGGAGTTAGGAGATGAGATTTCATAAGAACTCTAGGAATGTTATGAGATACCTAAGGAAGTTTCAAATGTTTTTGGGTAACCCTAGAATTATTTTTTTCACTACTAGAGCAATCATCTTGTCTAGAGAAGACAAAGGATAGTTTTAGATAGACTTGGTACAAGAATTGAACTTTGAAAGCATTTTTATCATTAGTGTGATGAATTTTTTGTGTTGTGAGTGGTTTTGAAATAGGGTTGAAGGTTTGAAGGTTTTGAAGGAGGCTCTAAATCACAAAGGTGTATGTCTTAGGTGAGAAACTAGTGAGTAAAAGAAGGAAAATTTTGGAATTTGAACAAGTTGATGATTTTTATTGATTATGAATCATTCGTACAATTGTAAATGGATTTGAATATGGTCTTGAAAAAGGTAAGGGGTTTTGTGACTCCATTTGAAAGGAAATTTTCTCAAAATGAGTAAAATTCCTAATATTTTAGGCTTCTTAAGAACCTCCTACTACAAAGTTGAGGAAGTTGATGAATTATCTTCTTGAGTGACTTGAAAGAATGATTGATAGCAAATAGTTGGCTAGATCAATTCCATACTTTGGTTGGGCATTTTTCTGCAACCTATGACTTATACAAAACCAAACCAATGATCCCCATCTACATCTAGTGAGCTCCCATATCAATTTGACAAGATCCCATATAAATCCAAAAATAAATCATTCAAATCCCATTTCATGATCATTTTCAAAGAGTCGGAGAATTTGAAATTAAAAATGAACTTCATTTCGCTAAGATTCTACCACCTCACCAAATTTAGTTCAATCTTGGCATGCATAAACATAAGGATAAAATATCCTCTCAATTTTGAACCTCATCCTTCATTACGGTAAATCCTCATGATAGATAATAAACTTATATGCCCGTACATCCATCATCCTAGTAACGACAACTTTTCATCATCTTTCCAACCATCTGACTACCATATTAGCCACTAGGATGCTTAAAAACATGAACTACATAGGTAAAGGCCTAAGCATATATGAACAAGGCATCTACATGCATATCCCTACCCATAAACATTTAGGTCATCATGGCATATGTTACAAACATTTTGGATCCTTCTTAAAAATCAAAATCCACCGCCATTAATAGAGAAGAAGGCTCTTCCAACATTGACACGACATCCATTGGTAATCTATCTTAGGATCTTACTTCCGAAAAACCCTTTCATGACATCTTTATCCAAACTACCCACATTGATCATCAACTGCCTCACCCCCTCGCATGGGACCACCTACATCAAATGGATATCTTCCATAATGACGATTTTATCACCACTTGGAAATCAAAAATTAACTTGGAAATCAACTTGAACGTAAAAATAACTTATAATATAAGTCCCCTTCATAAAAAACATATCCAAATGTCAAACCAATCCATAAATTTAATAAAAAAACACAATGACATTATACACAAACCAAAACATCAAGATATCAAAAAACATCAACAATGGCAATAATTCCTTACTTATATATGAATATGAATTCCTTCATGTTCATCCTTCTATACATCACCCATCTTGGACATACTTTATGTGCACTTTTGATTAGAATTTTTCACTCATTATAAGGAAATGGTATTTGTTATAGTCATTCATTACTTTAGTAAATCAAAGAAAGATTGTCTTCTTAAAGATCCTATCACCATCACACATCTTAATAATATTGTCATGAATACCCTTGAGCATATCTATTGACACTAGCCTATGTCATCAAAACCTTCACTTTCACATCCTCCATCAAGCTACTAATGGTTCTTAACCCCTTAAATAAAATCAAGAGAGTTTGATGGTAGAAAATTGAAAATCTAAAAATATCAAACTACAAAAAAACTTCAAAAACAATATTAAAAGACTCTCTAAGTGGTGTATCTAGTATCTCTTTTAGGGTTATGGATTCTTGGGTGGTAGTAGTGAAATATTGTAACTAGAAGAAAATACATCTCCATCAATGTACAACTCACCTTCCCGCATCCTTATCCACTAATCACTTACTACCCATGTCAAATCTTCAAGTATAAATTCACTTTCACATGCACACATTAAATCTCAACAAGAAATGGGGCCATTATGTTGCTATGTGTTGTTTAGACCTTGTTCGCACTCCTACTTTAGTCCATATTTTTGTCTCGCGATCTATGTCTTTGGCTCATTACTTATTCATCACCAATATTTAAAATATTTTTCATAACCATCCATAATACTCACACTTTATTTCTTATTCACTCATCAAATTCATGTGCATATGTTTTATTTTATAATTATTGGGAAAAATATGTTCTCACCGTAATAATCAATATTGTACCAAGACTCTTTTTCTATCATTTTTGTATTTTCCAATATTCATCCCACATTATGGTGAGGAATCCTATGACCCAAAAATTAATTGTCACTTGATAAATAATGTCATATCAAATCGTTTTCTCTTTTATATTTAGATAATCAATCATCCATCAAAAATGACCAGAAAGTCATCTAACTTATGAAATTTACCTATCAATCCCTTCACAACAAACTACCGAAATGGCCCATCGATTAACACTTCTAGGTCCCTATCTATCTATTCAAATTATCCAAGTCCCTTTCCATATATCATTGTTCTAATTAAATCATCCAACTCCCTTGCGTATATATCCTTACTTGGGAAAATCATCGATTCCCCTTACATGTATCCTTGTTTAGGGAAACTCATCCAAGTCACCTTACATGCATCCTTACTCGGGTAAAATCATCCAAGTCCCCTTGCATGCATCCCGGCTTGGGTAAAATCATCCAAGTCCCATTACATGCATCCTTGTTTGGTGAAAATCATCCAAGTCCCCTTTCATGCATCATTGTTTGGGATAAATCAACTAAAATCCCTTACAAGCATCCTTCCTTGTGGAAATTCATCATGTATCTCAAAAATCCAAAAACATCGTATAACTCTAAAATCCAAAAAAACAACAAAACAATCGAAAAACCAAAAACATTATATAAATAAAAAAATAAAAAACAATACATATTCCAAAAATCTGAAAACATCATAAAAATTGTTATCGTATAACAATAAAAATAAAAAAAACCCATAAAACAATAAAATATCCTAGCTAGTAATCAACCATCTGGATAAGGACGAGTGACACACCATCAACATCTCACTAGTGATGAAATCATTTTCCATCCAAGCCTCCTATCACATTTCATTTCTTATGGAAAAGCATGGCTCATTTACCATCTCTTGGGACATATCGCCCCCCATCCCTCCCTCTCACATTTATCCTCACTTGGGGCAACATCATTTCACTTATATAATCCTACATCACTCGGGTATTAAACTTGACAAAAATAAAAAGTATTCATTTACTTGTGTGTGTTTTCTTATGCTTGTGTGTTCATTTGCTAACTTATATTGCATTTTCTTAGTTTTAAGTCAATCCTTTGGCATTTTACAAACATGTGTATTATGGTTTTCCATATCATAATACTTATTGTTTTATGATAATATCAAATCAAGGTTATCCAAAATTATATCAATGTGTAAGACATACAACATTCCCCCTTATACCATTTCCCCCATCCCTCTATCTTCTATCAAATATTCTTATATTCTCTCGCTAACATTATAGTATTTGGCATATCCATGTATCCTATCTATCATCCCTCCTAGAGGGATCTCTTTTAGAAATAGTCATCCAACTTGTGAAGTTGGTCCATCAATCCCTTCTTGAATCTACTAAAGTGGCCCATCGATCAATATTTCCAAGTGTTATCTATCTTGTGAAATCGTCCCATCAATCCCTTCACTAAAACCACTAAAGTGGCCTATCAGTCAACATTTCCAAGCCCCTGTCTATTTTTATTTCTCGTGTCACTAAGCACACCTCCTTTCACTATGATTTTTATCTTCCTTTTGAGAGTCCATCCCCTTCTTCTATAACTACATGGTATCTTGAGGGGGCATCTTCCTATCAATCTTCTCATTCCTCCTATAATCATCCCATCATGTTTACTACTTTCTTTGAAAGGTTTTTATTCGCAACACCCTACCAAAGAGGGGCAACTATAGACACCATAAATCTGCCACACTAGATTTACTCTAAGGGCACAAAAATCATACTAACCTCCTTTATTTATTAATTAATGATCCTTCGTTAATTAATTAATTTTCTTCCTCGGATACAAATTAACAACCTTTCGTTAATTAATTAATTTTCTTCCCTCATATATAAATTAACGACCTTTTAAATTAAAATCCTCTTCATTTGTTAATTAATAACCCATTATTAATTGATAAAACTTTCCCCTTGCTCTATTAATTAATGACCCTTCATTAATTAAATCTCGTTTTAAATCATCTCTAAATCTCATCAAATTCCTCTAAATTCACCACCAAATAGCTTCTACAAGCTAATATAGGCATATTAATTAATCCTTAATTGATTAATTAAGCCCCCTTTCTTCCCATCTAATTCTCATGGAGTATTAATCTTATTTAATTACTCCTAATCCTAATTAACTAATCCTAATCTTACATCTCCATTATCCCACATTCACTAAGAGTTACACTTTTCCCAAAAAAGAAAGCTATAAAAGAAACCCTCTACCCCTTCCCAAAACACACCTAATTCTCATGCTAAGCATTTTCTACTTGTGGAAAGTTCAAGGCAAAAATGAGAAAAATCCCTTTTCTTGAAGAACAAAGAGGAGATCCAAATATGGCTCATGCCAATTTGAATATACCTCTTGCTTCATCAAAACCCCTCCCTTTAACAACCTATTGTGGTCATTAATGTCTTGCATTTGGTTCAATAAGGACATCCACGCATTTGAGATAAAACTCAAACATCTATGGGAGAGGTTTTAGGTTCATTTTCTTAAAATATTTGTGTTTTCCTTTTATTTTCCTTATAAATTTCTCATATTTGATGTACTTATCATTCTTAAAATGTTTAATCTATGATGAACTTCATAAGTGTAAGTTCCATTCATGTTTTAGATTAAATTACATTTTTAACAAAGCTGACATACACCCACAAGTTTCATGGATATTTTATTAACAATTGTAATATTGGTTTAGAACAATCAAACAAATCATCCTCACATGCATAGAATGACGCTTTCAACAAAAGAAAAAAATAGAAACTTCAAGATTGTGTAAGTTTGTGAAAGCTCCATCAAGGTCTAGGTGGCTTAATAAAGTCATACTTATGGTATAATGTCCAAACCTTAAAGTTCTAGGCTTGGATGAGTCTTATAATGGCATGGTAAGAGACAAATCATGGAATATGAAGGGTCATTGAGGAAAGATTCGGTTACGAGGGTTCCTGAAAGTTTATTTAAAACTCTTGTAACTATTTTGCAAGGCATCATTTGAATCATCAAAGTAAGGGAAATCGGAGCTCCAAGCATTTTACAAGGAAAAAACTTGATTTTTACAGTTGTGTAGCTTGACTATATTGCATATTACTGTACAAGATTTGAGCAAGTAAATAATATTCATAATAATTGAAAAATCCTTTACAGGTACTAGTAAGCCCTTATGATTTTTGGTTAATGATTAATAGAGTGGTTTTGATCTATCAAATGAGTGTGTTGTTAAAAAATAGTAAGGAATGAATGGAGTAATTCTATGACAATTCTGACCCTGCAAGGATAATGCTTGAATGGTGAATTTTTTCAATAAAGGAAGAAATGATTCGAGAGGTAATTAAAAAAAAGGCTCCAAGAACTTCTGATAATTGTGTGTATGTATGAAGTGTTAGTTTTTTGAAACTTGGTATGTGATTATTGTTCCAAATAACAGAAGATTGATCCTCATGTATTGATTCCGACTTTACAATAGTGTGTTATCATCTCATTATATTCAAATGGAATGAATTTACCTTCTAAATGCTTTGAATTTGCATGAAATACCTAACTTGAGGTTTGTTTCGTATGAGTAATTTCTGAGTAAGAGTGTGGAAATTCAAGTGACTGTAACTCGTGTCGCAGACGGCTTGTAGAGATTGTTCATGGAAATCTGATTGTTTAAAAAGCCTTCTTCATGGTTTTATTTCTCTCACAAACTTGTGGATTTGAAAAAACCAAATCGAGCAAGAATCGATTATTTTTATGCCTCGGCTTGACACAATCGTGTTACCTTGAAACTAGGGTTTCTGGTAGAAAAATTAAATATCTTGAGATTGAACTAATTAAAAATTCTAAAATTTTGAAGCAATCATGGCATGGGATTACGCCTCCAATGCAAAAAGAAGTAGTTTGAATGGTGGTGAATCGGAGGATAATTATTTACTAGAAGTTTTCCAGGTCGTGTTTTTACTCTGTAACAACATTATAGTAATGCGAATTGATTAAATTTTTTTAGGAAGTATTAAACTAAATATATATATCAAGGTAATGATTTTATGAGTGGAAACTTGCATGATGGAGGTCATAGGGATACCTATTAAAGAGTCTCAACTATGATCAAATAGAATACTTTCAAAAGGCAAGGGCGGAATAATTAGAGTATATTGTCAAAATCTTTAAGAAGTGAAGAGGTGTGATTACAAACTGAAGTTCTTTTAGGAATGTGATAGAATCTTTTGAAGTCTATAACCAAGTTGATTTTGGCTAAATTCACAATGTTGTTAGGATTATATAAGCAAGAAATCACATGCCAGTATGTGTGTATATTAATTCTAAGACATATTTAAAGCAAGTAAAAGAAGAGAAGGATCTTGGAGACCTATTAGGGATTGGGCTACACCATTATTGGTATAAGAGAAAGCAAGAGTGTTTTGAAAATATTTTGTATTGCATAATGGATTCAAGTACTTCTAATGTTTGTGTATGTCAAGAAATGATGTTTAACAAGATGATGGAGAAAATGAGACAAATGGTGATGTCATTACATGCCAAGATAGATACATTGGAGGATGTTGTTAGAGGAAGAAGAAGACCAAAACTAGAGTCAAGGAATGATGGTGGAAGGCAACATGCGTTACTTCTAACTAGAAGAGTGTTGAAATTTGACAAGAAGGAAACAAACTTGGTGACTAGGAGTCTTTTCAAGACAAGATGCAAAACCTGAGGTAAGGTGTGTCAAGTTATCATAGAAAATGGAAGTACAAATAATATTGTGTCAGAGGAAATGGTGTCCAATTTAAGCTTAAAGAGGTTACCCCATCCTAGACCTTATAGGGTGGCTTGGGTTAGAAAGGATCATCAAATTATTGTGAATGAACAGTGTAATGTGCCTTTTAAGATTGGAAATTTTGTTGATGAAGTAATGTGTGATGTCATGCCTATGGATGTGTGCCACCTTTTATTGGGTAGGCCTTGGCAGTTTGATAGACAGGTTGTTTATGATGGAAGGTTAAATGAGTGTCATTTGGTGAAGAATGGTAAGAAGCATATTTTATTGTCTTTGAAATGTCAAGAGTTAGAAATTGAGAAAAGGATTATGTTATTTGGGTATAAGGAGTTTTTGAACCATAAAGAAGTTGATGAGGTTGAAAGTCATGATATAATTTCTCCATTTGAGTGTGTACATGTAGGGAAAGAAGAGGAAGAATCAATGAAGATTCTTGGAAAGGAAGAAAACAAACAAAGGAAAGAGGTTGGAAGAAAAATGGTAAGAAGTGAAGGACAAAAGACACAAGTCCAAAATATGATGAATTTGTAGAAGAGGAAGATTTTGATTTGAGAGCAGAAGTTGAGTTGTTGGAAAATCTATTAGCCCCTCCAAATACAGTGACTATGAGTTTGATGAAAGAGGTAGGGAGTGAAGAAAGTTTAATGAGAAATGAAAACAAGGGCAGTTTGAATGAGGGAAGATCAAAGAAGATAGAACAGAGTTTGGGCTTCCAAGAAAGCCTTGAAAGGAAAATGAGTTATGAAGATAGTAAAGAGGTGCTTCAACATCTAGAGAGGTTTGTAAACCTCATGTATTTATTTCTAATTGTGATCTGATGAGTGGATATGCAAGTTTGAGTGAAGAAGAGCAAAGTTGGTCACTAAAGAAGGGATCCAAGGAAGAGGATCAAGGACCAAGTAAAGTACAAGCTAAAATAGAGTATGAGGTAAGACAAGGTGAAATGAAGGAGTTCAATGAACCTATTGAAGATGGTTTACATGAAGTTGTTAGTATATTTTCAAATTTGTGGAAGTTAAGACCAAGTGATGAACTTGTGTAAAAGTGGATTCAAGAAGTAAAAAGATAAGAACTAGAAGAATTCAATGTGAGGAAGGAGGGAAAAAATGATGTAAACATTGTTGCATCTGGAAGTGATTATTGTGAACCTAAAATAGGGTAGGCATCTGAAGATAAAATTTAAGAAGTACTTAAGGTGGAAGGAGGTAAAATATTTCAAGTCATGAACAAGATAAACTTGCAAAGTACTTTAGAGTAGGTATTTACCTTAGCTCATGTTCACCTAGGTACTTTATTACCTTTATTGTATTTATCCTCACCCACTTATGTGTGTGGATATTTATTTTCATTTATTTAGATATTAGGAGATATTATCTAGTCGTTAGGTATAGTTCTTTCATTGATCTATGGTATTGACTAGTTCGTTTCTTTATCTATGGTATTGACTAGATCCTTGATGTCTAGTTCTTTCCTAAATCTATGGTCTTGACTAGTTCTTTGATGACTAGTTATTTCTATGATTTATGGCTTTATCTACGACCTTGACTGGTTCTTTTATTCCTTTCCTATATAAGCAAGGCCCATTCTCATTGTATTTCATTGAGTTCCATAATAATATATGATATTGCTACTCATTTGTTTGCAAAGGTTTATGTAAAGTTATTCTAACAAATTACTTTCATCTTATTTATCGTGGTGTTTGATTAGGATCTGTGTTCTTGTCTTGGTATGATCTAGTTATCGTTCCTTTTAGAAGATGGCTTACATGAAGTTTTTAGTATATTTTCAAATTTGTGGAAGTTAAGACCAAGTGATGAACTTGTGGAAAAGTGGATTCAAGAAGCAAAAAGATAAGAACTAGAAGAATTCAATGTGAGGAAGGAGGGAAAAAATTATGTAAACATTGTTGCATCTAAAAGTGATTATTGTGAACCTAAAACAGGGTAGGCATCTAAAGATAAAATTGAAGAAGTACTTAAGGTGGAAGGAGGTAAAACGTTTCAAGTCATGAACAAGCTAAACTTGCAAAGTAAAACAATGTATGAGATACAAGAAGGAACTTATTTATATGATGAGCATCCATTTGATGGTGAAGGAAGAGATAGACATCTTCGCTTGAATGAAATAGAAAGAATGAGATCAAGAAGGAATGACTTTACTTGTTGAAGATTGTCATTTTGTAGTCAAAGTAAAACAAACCTATGAAGAGGCCATAATTGAACACGAGAAGGACAAGGTCTTCAAAAGGGTGGAAGACAAAATCAAGCCCCATATTTTTCAAACTAACATTGTATATACTTTTGAATGTGTAGGTGTAAATGATCATGAAGAGGAAAATGAACTATCGATCAAACTCAAAGAAGATGGAGGACTTAAAAGGATAGCTAAGGAAGGAGTAGACCTTGAAGCATTGCAAGAACATATAAAAGGTGAGGTACAAAAAGGTAATCAACCAAGGTAGACATTCAAAGAGCCAATGTGATTTGATCAAGATTCCGAATCAAGGAGGAACTTCAGCAAGCAAGGCGCTTATCAAGAACTGGAAGAAAAAGAAGAAAATGCATATGATTCATGGTGAGCTAGAGATCAATTTCACTCCCATGGGGAGTATGATGTAGAACATCAACTCTCAATTTGTATATATGAGTGGTATCACAAATTTTGTTTTTTTAGGTGTGTCTATAGGTCCTAGGGGTCATCTAGGGTCTATTAGGAATGACTGTGTTGTGTAAGATCTTCATAAATTTGAATTGGGAACTTCCCTCCATTTTGCCAATTTGAATTTAGAAGACAAATTTTGGCTTGTAATTGGGTTGTGAGTGTTGTCTTGGAGCATTCAAGATTGTGTAAGTTTGTGAAAAGCTCTATCAAGGTCTAGGTGGCTTAGTAAAGTCATACTTGTGGTCTAATGTCCAAATCTTAAAGTTCTAGGCTTGGATGAGTCTTATAATGTCATAGTAAAAGACAAATCATGGAATATGAAGGGTCATTGAGGCAAGATTCGGTTAGGAGGGTTTATGAAAATCTATTTAAAACTCATGTAACTATTTTGCAAGGGATCATTTGAATGATCAAAGTAAGGGAAATTGGAGCTGCAAGCATTTTACAAGGAAAACTTGGTCATTACAGTTGTGTAGCTTGACTGTATTGTATATTACTGTAAAATATTTGAGCAAGTAAATAATGTTCATAATAATTGAAAAATCCTTTACATGTACTAGTAAGCCCTTATGATTTTTGGTTAATGATTAAGAGAGTGGTTTTGATATATTACACGAGTGTGTTGTTAAAAAATAGTAAGGAATGAATGGAGTAACTGTATGACACTTTTGACCCTGCAAGGATAATGTTTGAATGGTGAATTTGTTCAATAAATGAAGAAACGATTAGAGAGGTAATTAAAAAAAGGCTTCAAGAACTTATGATAACTATGTGTATGTATGAAGTGTTAGTTATTTGAAACCTGGTATGTGATTATTGTTCCAAATAACAGAAGATTGCTCATCATGTATTGATTCCGAATTTACAATAATGTGTTATCATCTCATTATATTCAAATGGAATGAATTTACCTTCTAAATGCTTTGAATTTGCATGAAATACCTAACTTGAGGTTTATTTAGTATGAGTAATTTCTGAGTAAGAGTATGGGAAATTCAAGTGACTGGAACTCGTGTGACAGACGACTTGTAGAGATTGTTCATGGAAATCTAATTGTTTAAAAAGCTTCTTCATAGTTTTATTTCTCTCAAAAACTCGTGGATTTGAAAAAAATCCTCCAAATCGAGCAGGAATCGATTATTTTGATGCCTCAGCTTGACACAGTTGTGCTACCTTGAAACTAGGGTTTCTGGTAGAAAAAATTAAATATCTCAAGATTGAACCGATTAAAAATTCTAAAAAATTGAAGCAATCATGGCATGGGGATTACACCTCCAATGAAAAAAGAATTATTTAAAATGGTGGTGAATCGGAGGAGAATTCTTTACCACAAGTTTTCCAAGTCGTGTTTTTACTCAGTAACAACATTATAGTAACGCGAATTGGTTAAATTGTTTTAGGACGTATTGAACTAAAAATATATATATCAAGGCAATGATTTTATGAGTGGAGACTTAGCACAATGGAGGTTATATGGATACCTATTGAATAGTCTCAACTATGATCAAATAGAATACTGTCAAAAGGCAAGGGTAGAGTAATTAGAGTAGACTATCAAAATCTTTAAGAAGTGAATAGGTGTGATTAAAACCTGAAATTCTTTGAGGATTGTGATAGAAAATTTTAAAGTCTATAACCAAGTTGATTTTTGGATAAATTCACTCTATTATAAGGATTATATAAACAAAAAAACACGGGTCAACGTGTGTGTATATTAATTCTAAGACATATTTCAAGCAAGTGATAGAAGAGAAGGGTCTTGGAGACCTATTAGGGATTGGTCTACACCAACACCACTCACCCCATCAATTCATCCTCTTGATCTTATTTTGACTTCTTGTGCACTTGATCCTATACTTGAGTTTTTGCTTCTTTACTTGTGTATTTCAAGATTGCGAGGTTTGGAGAGGGGAAGGCATATCACAAAAGATTGGAGTAACTCGCAACATCATTTGTTTTGGAAATATTTCGGTGTAAGTTCCACCACACCCATGATTGGCTTCAACCTTCATGTGATTTTAAGTGAATCGCACCAATGAATAGTTTACGACCGAGTCAAGTATACTACTCATTTTTATGCATTTTTTTCAAGTAAAATTTCTTTTATCTCTTTAAATAGTTAAGGATCCGATTGAGGTAGGTCCCTAACCATAAAAATGACTAACATTTTATGTGTGTTTGTGTGCGATTATAGATTTAGATCAAGAATTTTACCCACTTTATTCATTAAAAGAACCCATGATTGTCCTTCTCTTTTCTATGGCAGTGTAATCCCATTTATTTAGAAACATAGATTTGGAGATTTCTATATTCACTAACAAATTTTGCATGTGATCTAAATCTAGGCATACACAAGGTAAAAATAGACAATGGAAACATTGATAATTTGATAAAAAAAAAGACATGGTGGATAAGTTTAAATTGAATATGAATGAACATCCGAACCAACACAAGGTTTTATGGTTGTAAAAGGGACACTAATTGTTGGTGAAGGAGAAATTTCTAGTCAAATTATAGATTGGAAGATATGAAGATGAAGTGATGTGCAACATCATTCCCATGGATGCATTTCATGTGTTAGTTGGTAGGTCATGGAAGTTAAATCGAGAGGTGCAACATGATGACCGTGGAAACACCTACATGGCGAGAGAAAAAGGGAAGAAGCATACTCTAAACCCATTGTAGGAGGAGAATGAAGCAACATTGAAACTATTGTTTCTCTTGGAAAATTAGTTCCTTAGTGAATTAAAGTAGGACAAAACATGTTTTTTCTCATTGTACATATCAATAAAATAAAAGGTGTGATAGAAGTGATCGAGAATGAGAAAACAATTCCATGGAAGTAAGAAAGATAATATGAGAGTTTTTCAAAGTTGTGTTTAGTGAGTTACCTAGAGAGTTACCACATATGAAAGACGTTAGTCACTAGAGTGATTTAATTATAGGATCATGTGTCCCTAACAAGGTGAATTATAGGATGAAACCATAGAAGAATGTGGAGATACAAATAAAATTAAAAGAATTGTTGGATAGAGGACTCATTAGGGAGAATTTGAGTTTGTACACAATGTTTATAGTTTTAACACTAGATAAGGGTGGTGAGTGGCATATGTGTATTGATTCAAAATCCATAAACAAGATCACCATACAATACAAGTTTCCATTGCCACACATGGATGACATTATGGATTTTTTTAGTAGAATAAAGTAGTTTAACAATATTGATTTGAAGAGCATATACTATCGATTCACATAAGAGAAGGAGATGAGTGGGAAAAAACATTTAAGACCCAAAAGGGATTGTATGAATGGCTTGTGATGTTAAATAGATTGAGCAACATGCCAAGTAATTTCATGAGGTTTATGAATCAAGTCCTAAAACCATTTTTAGGAAAGTCTATGATCATGCACCTAAATTATTATTATTTTAGTAGGATACATGAAGAACATATCATGTCCCTTTTTGAATACTAGCCTCATTTCAAGATCTTGACCCATTCTTCTCCCGAGGGTCCAAGGAAAAGAGTAAGTAGAAGATTATGATGATGTCTTGATGATAATTTAGTAGCTATCTTTATTATTATCATGTATTGCTATTGGGAAGCCTAACACTCTAATAGAAGAACTTATTTAGTTAGAAAATAAAATTATTTTGAGCATGTAGGCTCCAAATACCAATTAGAAAATTAAAAGTACTTTTATTAAGGGGTCAGCCATCATTTGCATTGTAAGCACCCCTTATGGTTATAAAAGGAGGTCACTTGGCCATTAGAGAGTTATGTTTTTGGTGAATTTTCATAGCTTGGTGAAGGATTGCTTGTTAAGCACCTTTCCCATCTCTCTCAAGGATGAAAACCCTTGATTGAGACCCTCCCAAGGACGAAAACCCTTGTGGAGAAGTTGGTGTGGACGAAACCCCACACTACCTCTTGATGTACTTCTCTCTATTGCTGGATATAACTGATTTATGCCCTAGGCAACTTGCTTGGGAGAGTGTTTTGGAGGATATTGTTGGTTTTTATGTGATCTAATTGCATGGTTGGATTCTCCATAATTTCTAAAGGTGAAATATTCCATTTTTATCAATTGTTTGGGTGCATATAAGTGTTATTTCAATTCTGGAAATTATTATTTAATTCTGCAGTGGAAGGGTTTCATGATAAATTCAAAATAGCACTTGTGGGCCTCTAAAAATCAGTTTTCTTGCATCTAATGGTTGCTGGTATTTTCTTATAATTTCTGAGCATATTTCCCAAAGGTTTGAGTGAAGTTTGTGCATAGAAAAGTGTGTTTGAATCTTCCTAAGGGGTCGCCACCCTAGGAGGAAAGTGTTGGCAGTGTAGTGAGGGTTTCTACATGTTTATATCAGTCATCTACAACCTGCCCTAAATCTGATTTAAGTCCTCCATAACCAGCTTTGGGTCATTTCCAGAGAGTCCCCAAAAAGGGACATTACAAACATTTGTTTTACTTTACACAAGTGTTGCAGAGATTGTGTAAGGAGAAGTTGTTGATCAATTTGAAGAAATGTAATTTTATGTAGGAGGAGCTAGTTTATATTGGATTCATAGTTTCCATTGACGTATTGAATATGGAATTTGAGAAGGTTCACGTAATTATGGATTGACCATTTCCGCAGAGTGCTTATAAGGTACATAGTTATCATGGGTTGGTTTTTTTTTACCACAAGTTCATTAGGAACTCCAGGTGATGTGTGCATGTATATAACAAAGGATGTGCAAGAATATAATAAGAGTTTCATTTGGATTGCAAGCACAAAGAATATTTTTGTGGAGTTTAAGAATAAGGAAACAAAACAACCAAAGTGTTGGCATTACCAATTTTTATGAAGGTATTATAGGTCAATTATAATGTTAGTAGTATAGCCATTGTTGTAGTATTGAGTCAAGAAGGAAGGTCTCATTTGAATTTTAAGTGAAAAGTTGAATGATGCAAAAAGGAAATAATTTGTTTATGATCGGGAGTTTTATGCAATTATGTAGGCATCAAGAAGTGGAGATACTACTTATTGTTGAAATAATTTGTGTTGTACACATACCATTAGGCATTTTGGTTTATTAATTGTCATAGAATATTGAACCAAAGGCACCTATGGTCGGTGAAGTATTTACAAGGATATACATTGTTGTTGAAGCACATAAGCAAAAAAATATAACAAGGTGGTTGATGCACTCAATGGGCGTAATTGTCATCTAATAAAAATGAGAGTAGAAGTTATGGGTTTTAGATCCATGAAGGAGCTATTTATGCAGGATCACTATTTCGAGAGAAGCATGGGTAGTACCCATGAGTGTTGACCATACACCTTAGTTAGACTATTTGTACATGAAGGATTGTTGTTTAGGGGAAAGTAATTGTGGATGTAGACACTAAATCACTCACTTTGGGTACATTTCTAGGTCCTAATCACATACTACTATTCATATGATTCATAAGTGAGAAAACTAGCAATTAACAATTGTCTTTGGCCTTTTGTCTTTTTTCATGTCTTCTTCTTGGCCTCTTACACCTTATAGCCCAATTGATGCTTCACTATTTCATTTTTTATCACTCTAGACACCAATGACTAGTTAGGATGCCAGCCTAGGTGCCCCCATCTTCCTGGGTGCCCCGACCTCTTTGTATCTTGCTCGCCTCTTTTATCTTTTGGGCATCTTATTTTCTTATGGGTCATCCTTTTAGTTGTTAATTGCAAAATTCAAACAAGGGAATCATATAAATATAAAGCTATGTGACCATAATAAAGGACCAAGCACTAATCATCTACTATATCACCTAAGGTTGCATCCAAAGGCATTTCAAGAGCATCAAAGCATCCATCTAGCTTCATTCAAGGACAAGGGATTGTTAATTTTCATATACATACATTCATAGGAGGGGAAGTTCATTTTTCCATCCACACATCTATCTACATTGCTACATCTAGTTATTGTTTGATATTCAAGTTTATCTTGCACAAGAGTCACCTAGGGAACAATTCTTCACACACACACACACAGAACTACATGGAGTCTGAAATGTAGTGTAGTGCTCGGTTGTAAGTTCACTTTGTCGGGTGACCACCGAGGTCATTATGGATCCCCATTTTACATATTTTTATTTTTAGGATTTGATGTGTTTTGGGGTTTTATAGGTGTTCTTTCTCTTTGTAGGTTACAAGTGAATTCGGTGATCTTTCAAATGACACCTAAAGGCGATAAAAAACAACCATCTTGTGACACTATAAAAATCATTTTATGAGGTTTTGAGTAGTCATGGCCCCAACAGAGGTATCTGATGCCCAGGTTCCCTTGACCCATTCTAGGCACCCCATCTATCAATTTATTCTGATAGTTCTGTGAATTTTTGTGTGGTTGTGGCATATTCCTCCTCCTGTTCATCAATTTTCCAGCTCGACATACTTTAGGATTTATTGCAAAATCAGCTAAGTATTCTATCCTTTCTTACACTTAGGGTTTCAATTTATCTATCTTATTTCTTAGGTCATATATGTACTTTATTGCATTATATATTTTGTTGTGACTATGTAATTAGGTTTAACATATTTTCAATATTTGTTAAATCATTTGGTGAACCCATCTCATTCGAACACTCTTTGGGTCCTCATTTCATCACTTATTGCATTTTTCTTAGGATCCTCTCATCATGGATATTTCTATTCATGATTTTTCTATCCAATCTTGATTGTCAGAGCTAAAATCATTACTCTCTTGGCTAATACTCACATTCCTTCTACTACTCATCCGAGACATAGTTTATCAGACATTTGTAGATGCATTTTCTCAACAACTTACTTTTCCATCTACTATAGCTGATAATCTTTCTGTTTATGAAAATGATCCTCCCTATATATATGAATATGCATCCATAACTGGGGGTTAAGAGAACTTTAGTCGATAATGGATCTAAGCTCAATCTTTGTACTTTATCATTCATTCAGAATATAGGCCTTTCCTTAGCTAATCTTAACCCAAATCTATTTCTCTCTCGGGAATATGATTCTACTACGTCCATGCATGGGCACTATTACTTTTCCTATCACAATTGGGCCAAAAATGGTTCTTATAGTATTCTTTGTTATTGATATCCCTGTTCCATATAATTTCTTACTCGATAGGCCATGGCTTCAAAAATGCAAATGCAAGTTGCCTTCTACAGTTCACCGATGCATTAAATTCTTACATGAGGGATTTGAATATACAATTCCCATTGATAGTAACCCATTCCAAATATTATCATTTAGATCCCACTATTATATTACCTATTCCCACTTCTATATTGTGCATCTTGTTGTTGATCCATGACCTATGGATTATCCGGACACAACTTGCCTCCACTCGAAGGAACCATTTGTGCATTAGACGTTGTTCCATCCACTTCAATATCACCCCTCTTCTACTAATGTTATGGTACTTTATCGGGGTATGTCCATACATCGACATCATACCACCTTCTCATCTTCTCATGAGGAGTCTACATCTGTGCTTCCTCCTTTCACATGCACACTCTTTTTCATGAATAACTCTTATTGGCATCACATTCCATTCATCCCTACTTGCTTTGAAATTTTTTCACATATGATGGCTTGGCTCGACTTGGATTCACACTCGATGATATCATCCCTCCATCTCATTCTCCTCATTTATATCATGGATATGTTCATTACTACTTCTTATGGTCTTTGTGTTTTCCATTTATCAGTCTTTTTTGCACGCACTTCTCATTTATCCACTTACTCTTGGGCAATCTTGGCTTGACTATATTGGTGGCACTTTAGATCCTAATCATATCAACATTTCATTCCCCATGCCCTTCACCATTTTTTTTGCAATGATTCATTTCTTGATATTCACAAAATCTTACTCGATGGTATGCACATGGATTCCACTACCACCTTTCATTAATGAAGAATACGTAATGGGCATGTACAATCTACACCGCAATGGCTCCTTACTTGATCAACCTCATACTATTAGCTTACCAAGTCTCTAACACATCTCCATTTGAATTTGACCATGACAATGATGATCTCTTAGATGATGTTACTTGATCATCATCATCATCATACACTTGGGGGATCATGCTTACTCTTCCCCCTTCTAGCATTCTCAGGTCTCTCACATTTTTTTAAATCTAGTCTTTCACATCATCTTATGTATCTTGTACACACAACTTGTATCGTCACTATCGTATGACGCACTCTCATGATAAGGTTTGTAATTGATTGTTGAGGGCATACTACACCCATGAACCTCACATCATACACACAATGCATTTCACACTCTACGTACTCATGACACATCTCTCTTTCTATGGCATCAAACTCACACACTATCCTGAGATGCATACTCTCTTGTGCTATTCACACTTTGATGTTAAGGGCATCACATCATGAACACACTCACACATTTCACACTTCATGCTAACACTTCATGCACACATCACTAGCATTCACATTTTCACACATCACACTTCCCTATGATGCACTCTAGTTCCATGGTTCATACTTGATTGTTGAGGGTCTAAATCTGAAATGAACCTCACCACACTCACTCACTCTCTACGCTCTATGCGCTTTGATGATCATATATTTCTAGCACACAATTCAAACCATTTCCCGATGATGCACTCTTGTTCTATGGTTCATTCTTGACTATTGAGGGGGCATTTATAAATGAACCTCATCTCATGCATACTCATTCACATTCACTCAGGGGGCACACTTCTCCTATCACACTCACTTTGCATTCCATTCCATTCACACTCACAACATATTGCATATCTTGGTTGTACATATTCTTTTTCTTACTTATACTTACATGTACATTTACACTTTTTTCACATGCTAGAAAATATTTCATATGTCATTATCTTTTCTATATACACATGCACGTTCACTTGATTTCTAGTTGTGAATGTAGCCTTTTTACATAGATCATTACATGTAACATGGATGTTTGGCATTGTACCTCTTACCAGTCCCATAATAGCTCTAGGGGCATCTACTTTCATACACACTACAAGTGTTATTGTTTCATTTTATACTATTTTCTATTCTTACTAGCACACTACTATATCGATCATACATGCTTTGACATACTTTTTATCTTTCTAACATGCTAATGGGTGCTTCATGTGTAACATTTTCTTACAGAACTATTTTCCACCATGGTTGTCTGATACTTTTTTCTTTTTTTTATTTTTTTCCATTGTATGTCATTATTTTTGTGGATTTTCCCTATGTCTTGTTTGTTCATTACTTGTATGTTTTTTGGTCCCTTTGGCCCTTGATTTTCTTGTGACATTGTGAGTGATGTCCCATGTTTGAAACCCACTTTTTCGGTACATTTTCTTCTTTTTGTTAGATTACACATTTGTCTTTTATATGTATATTTTCTTGTTTGCACTAACACATGTTTCCAACCACTTTGTTTGCATGTGCCTTGGTTTCTACTAAGCACATTCCCTCCCCCTATAGGGTATCATTTTTAGATCAACATCTGGTCCTCCTTTGGGCCACATCCTCCTAGCGACGTCACATGCACCCCAAATGAGGGGGCATACATTGGGTGAATCAATCACCCATTCATATATTATTCATAATACATCACATCACATGACAAGACATGAACAAACATAGTCTGTTAGTCACAAAATGACCTAAATCTAACTGACTTGGGTCTTCAACACAACATAGATGCCAACACCTAGACACATACATGAGCATTTGGGTGCCCCTGACCCTTCTTGGGTGCCTATGACTAGGGGAAGTTACAAAATTTTCTCATCATCATCATGGTTTTTTCAGCAAGTTTACATAACATTTTCATCGAGACAGAAGCACAATCCTCCACAATCAACATGCATGCATTTCTCTCCTTTTTCTATTTTCATGTTGGATCGAACTAGATCAAAATGGATCAAATTTAAACAAAGTAGGATCACACCATCTGCAATGGTGGTGTATAAATCATCGGGAAGCAATCAAAGGATGGAGAATAACACTAGACCTTTCTCCCAACACTTCTTCTTCGTCATGACATGAGATCACCCAAAAAAATTGCACTTTGGCATGAGATCACCCAAAAAACTCATTCTTGGCATGAGATCGCCCAAAAAAATCATTCTTCTACAACATTTTCGTGGATCCTTTCTATCCTTTTCACTCATCACAAATCAGGTGCACATGTTCCTTTTTCACATTTTTACATACACATTTTTTACATATTTTGGATCAAATTTTTCATATACACATATTTGACTACTCTTTTTCTCTTCTCTTTTGCAGTTCATGTCCTTATGGGAAGAAACAATCACATCATCAAACACATCAAGCAACAACAAATAGGTATAACATGACATAACACATACATTTCACCCCTAGGGTCACTTCCTCTTCTCTAGCTTCCATGCTTCATTTTTATCACTCCACGCTTTTTCTTGTCTCCTCAGCATGCTTTCACCATCGATCTACATGGTTATCAGTATGCATCTCTTATCTACTTTATGTTATCAATTATTCACTCAACAACATAAAGTGGGGGAAATGTAGACACTAAATCACGCACTTTGGGTACATTTCTAGGTCCTAATCACATACTACTATTCATATGATTCCTAAGTGAGAAAACTAGCAATTAACAGTTATCTTTGGCCTTTTTTTTTTTTTTCATGTCTTCTTCTTGGCCTCTTACACCCTACATCCCAGTCGATGCTTTATTGTTTTATCTTTTATGTTCTAGACACCATAGCTCCCAACCAGGACGCCAATGCCTAGGTGCCCTCATCCTCCTAGGCACCCCGACCTCTTTGTATCTTACTCACCTCTTTTGGGAATCTTTTATCTTTTGGGCATCTTATTTTCTTATGGGTCGGCCTTTTAGTTGTTAATTACAAATTCAAACAAGGGAATCATATAAATATAAAGCTATGTGACCATAATAAAGGACCAAACTCTAAGCATCTACTACTATCACCTAAGGTTACATCCAAAGACATTTCAAGAGCATCAAAGCATCCATCTAGCTTCATTCAAGGGACAAGGGACTCATTTTCTGCATACACACATAGGAGGGGAAGTTCATTTTTCCATCCACACATCTATCTACATTGCTACATCTAGTTATTGCTCTCTATCCAAGTGAGTTTGGCACAAGAGCCACCTAGGGCATAATTCTTCATACACACACGCAGAACTACATGGAGTGTGAAATGTAGTGCAATGCTCATTAGTAAGATCACTCTATCGGGTGACCACTAGGGTCATTCTGACTCCCCATTTTACATATTTTTTTTTTTAGGATTTGATGTGTTTTGGGTTTTACAGTGTTCTTTCTCCACCTTTTGGCCATCTTTATTTTATATTTTATTTCATCATTCCCATATATTTTCTAGCACTTATCCACCCATTTCACAACTTCCCCCATCATTCTAGCCCAAAATCAGGCGCCCCAAATTCTAGGCACCCCTCAGGTGCCCTACCCCACTTTGGGCACCCATCCATGGGTGCCCGGTCTATGCACATCCTTTCCTGCTTCTTTTTGGGGCCTTTCTAGTCATTTTTTGTCTTTATCTTTTCCTCAGTCGGCCTTGTCGGGATTAATTACAAAATTAAGCTTGAGAGCCCTATAAATATAAAGTTATAAGACCATAATAAGGGTCCTAGGTCATAACATTACACACTACTATCACTCCATCTAGAGTTACATCCATTGCATCACTTGCATCCACATAGTGCCATGCATCAAGGCTAGGAGATCTGCATCACACACACTACATAGGGGAGGGATTCTATTCTATTCCATGCACACATGCTATTTACATTTTCTATAGTTACTATTGCTCTTGCTACTTCACAAAGTGTGACTGACACAAGAGAAACTAGGGCACGACATGCACACACACACACACCAAAACTACATCTAGGTCCAAATGTAGTGCAACACTCAAGTGATAAGACCACTAGTTTGGTGGCTGAGGTCAATCCAACCCATTCATTTGCATCTTTTATTTTTCTAGGGTTTGATACTTCCTTTTTATTGCAGGTCATTTTCACAATCATCATCTAGTAGATCCAATGTGACATAGGAAGTATTCAAGACAACTTGCGACCATATCAAATCTAGGTTTTGAGATTTACAAGTGTTAGAGAGGACCAGAGCAGATTAGAAGGATTGGCACCCAGGGTGCACCCCAAGTACCTCCCAGTGCCCCAGTCATTCATAATCCTCTAGATCTGTCCTCCTTCAGGGTCCCTGAGTGTTCATCTACACTTCCAGATTTCATTTTCAGACTCGACAACTTGTGATAATCACTTCTAATCAATCAGCTAAGTTATTTTTTTCTTTTTTGCATATTTAGGGTTTTATTTCACTTAGAATAATTTACTTTACATTTATTCCATATTGTTTTAGTTCATTTATTACAACATTTTAGTCCTCCTAATTAGATTAACATTAATACCCTATATGTCCCTTTTAGGCCAACTAGATTATTATTTTTGTTAATCATTTTGGTGAACCCGACGTCTCTTTCTAGCACCTTCTAGGGATTTCAATTTTCCTCCCTATTGTCATTATGATTTTTTCACTTTTCTTTTTCCTTTTTATATGCCACTTATTCACCATCATTTCCACCTTCTCCCTTTCTATAGTTATCACTACATTCAATGCACCATGAGCATATCTATTCATGTATACTTACAAAAATACCCGGATTGCCTCCTTCACCTCAAAAAATACTTAGCTACCCATTATGTCTCTCCACACATATCTGCCAAAATATGTTTACCATAAGTTTATTTTGAATTTATCCCTTAACAAAGATCAAATCACTTTCACATCTGATGACCTCCCACCACCATAGTTCTTAGCCCATGACCCTCCCTTATATATCTAGTTTGTGTTAACAAAGTAGGTGTTAAGCGTGCCTTAGTAGATAATGGATCTGGCCTCAATATTTGTAATGTTACCTTTCTTCACCACTTAGGTATTTCAGAATCATCTCTAACTCCATCATCTATTTCCATCATGTGGCTTTGATAACATCCCTAAGCATGTGTTAGGTATTGTAAACCTCCCTATTACCATTGGTCCAAAAATAGTTACTGATCTCATGTCATGTCATGCCCAATGATCTTAATTATAACATTCTTTTGGGCTGACCTTGGATCCATGCCATGCATGGGGTCCCTTCTACACTACATGCATGTTTTAAATTTTGACATCAAGGCACTGTCTATGATGTATTGGCCATGACCCATCTCCTTTTGAATATTGTAACTCAATTGAGCAATCTAGTGATCCTTCTACCAACAAGTCCCAGGATTTTTCTAAGTATGGGTCAGGGTATGACTATTTACAACGTTATGGTTTTACTAATACTAGTACACAAGACCCTAAAGTTTCCCCTTGGGATATTCCTACACAAACACATAAGCATGGGTTAGGCTATCCCTCTTTACTCTCTACTATGTTTATACTACCTTCCATCCTCCTCCACCTAATCAACCCTTATTAGAATCAATTCAGGCTATACATTTTTTGTTTCACGAAAAATTTCAAGCTATAGAATCCATTATTATATCTTTCAAATCTGAAATCCAACAACTTAAAGATGCTTCTCAATCACATGTTTTCCTCCTTTTACATCTCATATGCAATCTAGGTCCACTACATGTCATATTATTGAACCTCATGACATGCCATCACCTGAGCCTCTCATATTTGAATGTAATAATAATGTTACACCCCAATGGATTCCTAGCTCTGAGTCATCACTACTTAATGATCAAACACCACCTCAAAACCTCCTTTAGAAATCAATTCAACCTCCTTCTCAAATCCACAACACTACCAAGTCCCCTCCACCTACCTCCTTCAACTTTTTTCACAACATCACCAATCCCACATAAGCTCCAACCCATCATTATTGTCAAAGACACTACTCCTTATACTAATGGGCAGTCCACATTTCCAACTCCATCATCATCACATGGTTCTAATGTTTGTTTTGGCCTACCATTGTGTTGGCCCTCTCTCCTATCATGACACAGACCAATGCTCTCCCACAATGGCATGGAACCTCTCTCGTGTGTTTTGCATAGCTTGTTATCATCATAGTATTTGGGGGGCATAACACCTCATACATCCCCCTACCTCACTATCATAGTCATCATCTTTCATTCTCACATAGGCATTTGCATTTCATATACACATTATCATATCACCATCATTACCCGATGACACACTCTTGTGCTTCGGTTCACACTTGACTGTTGAGGGATTACCATTACACTAAACCCCACACACTACACTATAGGTTCTACACATTTACATTCTATTACATACATCACATCTTATCATTTCATATCATACATTACATCCTATATCCTATCATTATCTTATACATCTCATCATTTATTATTCATTTATACATCATTTATCATCATACATACTACACTAGTCATCATTATATATGAGTCTAGTTTTATCATCCATTATTCATTCTATATTTATATAGGTCACATTATATATATGGATCTAGTTTTCATTTCTCATCACTACATATTCTATCTACACCTATATCCACTACATCTTATATCATCTACATCATTATCACATACATTTACATTGTCTTTTTTCACATACATCTATCATCATCATATATCATTCTACATACTACACTAGATTCCATTATATGGGTCTAGTTTCATATTATCATCCTTACATATTCCATTTCTATATACACCTCCTATTGCATTTTCATATACACATTACACATTCATTCTACATACATACATATTCTACATTACATTTCCTACACATTTACATTTACATCTATTCATCACTTGATCATTCATTTATACTATGTCGTCTTCTCTATGCGCACTCACTACCCCTATGATGCACTCTACATTCCTTCCTACCATACTCACTACCGAGGGTTTACCAATCAAATGGACCTTACATTCACCAATGCAACATTTTCCTCATCCACATTTCCACGTTAGTGACATACACCTTAGGTTAAATTGTCACCCATCTTATCATCTCGTAGTGGTATACACTTTAGGATAAATCACCACCCCCATTATCATCTTTGTAGTGGCATACACCTTAGGGTACATCACCACTCCTTCTTATTCATCCCATAGTGACATACACTTTAGGCTAAATCATCACCCATTTTCCTCTTTCATCTTATAGTGATATACGCTTTAGGCTAAATCATCACCATCCATTCAACATCATCGTGGTATACGCTTAGGCTATAGGGTACATCATCACTCCATCTTCCATGTCTCATCCTATAGTGACATATGATTTATGGCTCATCACCCATTTCATCCTTCATCATCTCTAGTGATATACGCTTAGGGCTAAATCATCACTCATCCATTCAACAAGTCATGGTATACGCTTAGGCTATAGGGTCCACACACATCTTTCCATATATTTCATCTCCATACACTCATTCTATAGTGATATACGCTTAGGGATAAATCATCACTCCTCCATTCAACAAGTCATGATATACACTTCGGCTATAGGGTTCACACACATCTCTCCACATGTCACATTTCATCACCACTACACATACACACTCATCACAACACATAGATACAACCAACACACTACTCGACCATTTCCCGATGACACACTCTCATTTATGGTTCATTCTTGACTACTGAGGGGGAAAAAAATGAACCTCATTACATACACTTCCATCCACTCGGGGGGCACATTGCTCCTATCATTCCATTTGCATTCCATTCCATCCATCCACAACATACTACATTGTCTTGGGCATTTACTCTTGCTTACTAGTGTTTTGCATGCTCACTTTACTACACATGTTAGATTGCTTTCTTATATGTCATTATCATACACACATGTGTGTTCACACATTTTTGTTTAGTGTGATCACAGATACAAGACTCTACACGTGGCACATGGATGCTCACCTTCTACCCTTCCTATACTGGTCATTGGGGGCATCCACATTCATCTTATCCAGGTGTTATTGTTTCATTTTGTACTTAGCATCTTATACTACTTGTTCATACATGTTTTGACATATTGGTTATCACTCTAACATGCTAACGGGTGTTCCATGTGCAACACTTGTTTTGTAGATTACATGTTTCCATGACTACTTGTTTGTTTCTACTTTTCTACTTTGTTTGTTTCCATTGTATGTGGGATTTTCCCTTTGCTTGTGTGCACACTTGTTTTTTTTGTGGCCATGATGGCCTTGTGTGTCTTGCAACATCGTGAGTGATGTCCCATGTTTGAAACCCACTTTGTGTGGTCTTCTTGTTTTTTTATGTGTTTACACTACTTTTTTTTGTAGTTTCTACATTGTCTGTGTATTTTCCACTTATTATTACATGCATGTGTTTTCAGGACTAACACTTGTTTTGGCTAGCCATCCCCTTTTGTGCACCTTGGTATCTACCAAGTGTTTCCCTTTCCCCTGGGGAAGAGTTCTACAGTCAGTGTGGTTGGTCCTCTTTTGGGGCCACATTCTCCTTTCCATGATCGTCATGCATGCCCCCCAAAGAGGGGGGGCATCATTGAGGGTTTTCTACTAACACAACGTATTTACACCGGTTCAGACAATGAGTGAGTTCAGACTAGTCTACGAACTCCATACACAATGGCCATAATAAGACATGGTGTCCTTCGGCAAATTTTGTGGAGTGGTTACAGGCTTGGGGGTTACAATGGGTGTGCCTCTCTACACTTCTCCATCCAGTGGCATCGGATCACCCAAAAACTAGGAGACAATACAAAGATCTCTTCACACATTTCAGCAGAGAAAGTGTTAAAGTTGTTGAGAGGAACAACATTTCCTCCCTATACTTCTTCAGCCAAGGTGGCGTGAGATCACCCAAAAAACTCATAATAATACAAGATATCCTTCTACACCCTTTTTCTCGACATGGATCAGGTGCACATGTTCCATTTACACTTTTTCTAGCATATTTTACATTTGCGTACTTTACACATTTCTGTATTTTTACACAACATTTTTACATACATACATATTTGACTACTTGATCATTTTCTCCTTGCAGTCCACCATATGAGAAACAAGCAAGTCAAATTGGGGGCAACAACAAACAAACAAATAATGACAATGAAAACAACACAACACACCGCTACATGCATTTTCCTTTACTAACCATGTAGGTACACTACACACAACAATAAACTACACACACATTTTCCACCCTAGGTTCACTCTCATCACTTTTTATGCATTTTTCATCTTTAGAATCCACGCTCCTCCACATTTTTTTTTTTTTTCATTCCACGCTTGAGTCTAGTCCATCGCACGTCTTCTTCTACACTCTACATGGATATCAGTACACATCTCTATCTACTTTATGTTACCGAGATTTCCTCTCTCACCAACATAAAGTGGGGGAAAATGTAGACACAAAATCATGCACTTTAGGCATTATTTAGCCTAGTCTTATACTACTATTTAGAAGGTTCTCAAGTGGATAAAGTACTAATTAATCCCACCTTTTGGCCATCTTTATTTTATATTTTATTTCATCATTCCCACATATTTTATTGCACTTATCCACCCATTTCACAACTTCCCATCATTCTAGCCCAAAATCAGGGTGCCCTAACCTGTATTGGGGCGCCCTGGGGTGCCCTAGTCCCACTTTGGGTGCCCCGGTCTATGCACATCCTTTCCCACTTCTTTTTGGGGCCTTTCTAGTATTTTTGTCTTTATCTTTTCCCAGTCGGCCTTGTTGGGATTAATTACGAAATTAAGCTTGAGAGCCCTATAAATATAAAGCTATAAGACCATAATAAGGGTCCTAGGTCATAACATTACACACTACTATCACTCCATCTAGAGTTGCATCCATTGCATCACTTGCATCCACATAGTGTCATGCATCAAGGCTAGGAGATCTGCATCACACACACTACATAGGGGAGGGATTCTATTCTATTCCATGCACACATGTTATTTACATTTTCTATAGTTATTATTTCTCACTACTTCACAAAGTGTGACTGACACAAGAGCACCTAGGGCACGACATGCACACACACACACACAACTACATCCGGGTCTAAATGTAGTGCAACACTCAATGATAAGACCACTAGTTTGGCGGTTGAGGTCAATCTGACCCATTCATTTGCATCTTTTATTTTTCTAGGGTTTGATACTTCCTTTTGCATTACATAGGTCATTTTCACAATTCATCCAAATAGATCCATCTAACATACAGCTGATATAAGAAGTTTCAAAACAACTTGTGACCATATCAAAACCAGTTTTGAGCATTTACAGTGATATCAGCACATATTGTAGACCATGGCACCCCAGGGCACCCTAGTACCTCCCAGGTGCCCAGTCATCTCAGATCTTCCAGATCTATCCTTCGCAGGGTCCCTGAGTGTTCATCGTCACACTTTCTAGATTTTATTTCAGGATCTACGACAAACTCAACAATCTCTTCCAATCAGCTAAGCCATTTCTTTTCCTTCTCTTACATATTAGGGTTTTATTTCACTTTAGAATAATTTACTTGCATTTATTCCATACTGCTTTAGTCCATTTATTACAACGTTTTAGTCCTCCTAATTTGTTTTGGGTTTTCCCATAACACGAGAGGATGTTGATTCCATTTTGTAATGGTGGATTTTTTTTTCCAAATATGGCACATTTTATTGCTTGCGGAAGACCAATGATGCAACACACATTGTAATATTTTTGTAGGGAGATTATGAGGTTGTATGGATTATTACACGATATAGTGTTTGATAGAGATATAACGTTTGTTGGTATTTTCTATCAAACATTGTGGAATAAGTTGGAGATAAAGTTACAACTTAGTTTAAGATATCATCCAAAAATGATGGATAAACAAAAGTTGTGAATAACAACCTTGCATATTTTCTTAGATGTTTAGTTGGAGATGAGCCGAAAACATGGGATTTGGCATTCTGCAGGCATAATTTTCTTATAACAATTCATTGAACATGAGAACATGAAGATATCATTTCAAATTGTATATGGGAACAACTCAAGAGGAGTTTGAGAGTTGATAAACTTAATGTGTAATGAAGAAAGGAGTGTGGAAGGAAAAGACTTTGTAGAATATGTGAAGGAAGTGTACCAATAGGTGCACAATTAGTTGTAGAAGATGAATGCACAATACAAACAATGTGAAAATTAGAAAAAGAGAAGTTGAATATCATATTGGGGGCATGGTCTTAGCATATTTTTGGAAGGAAACATTTCTTAAAAGAACATACATAAGCTTAAGTGGAATAAGATAGGGGCATGAAAAATCATCAAGAAGTTTTCCCAACATGCTTATGAGGTAGAGTTGCTAAAGGCATTGATATCTTTGATATATTTAACGTGGTGTATTTATATCCATATTGCACAATGCATAAAGGCGATGAAGAATTATAATCGAAGATGGAGAAGTAGATTAGAGAAGGAAAATTTCGAGAACGAGTGTGATGAAGCATAATGGGTGATAAACATTGGGATCGAAGACACGTAGAGAGGAACATTTAGTTAGGTGGAAAGGAAATGATGTTGAAGATGCTACTTTGATAAGTGTTATTGATATAGCTCAACATAATATTTTGGAAGACCAATTTCCTTGAGCAGGGGCTCAAGTTTTTAAAATTACTCAAGGTGTATGATACAAGAGCATTCGGATACCCTACATAACTAAAACAATTGAACAGTTGGATTCGGTGAATGTTTGTATTCTCATTATGCATTTTGTGTTGTTGGTAGGCCATGTAGTGAAGAAGCGTGTCATTGGTAGGCCATAGAGTTCAATGTTGCATCATGTGAGCGTGCAAGTCCATTGCGCAATATTTACATTAATGTGCGATTCCTTTGCATAATGTTTGGGTTGTCGTGTAATAATGCCGGTGACAACAATTGTTTGCACAATCTTGACCAATCCACATAAATTAGTTATGTGGCATTTTAACACGAAGCCACAAATTGGGAATAATCTGGATGTTTTAAGCCACATGTTTTGAAAAAACGCCGACTAGTTGTGCTCTAGGTCTATTTATGTGTCCTTTAGGACTTTGCATTTGAATTTCCCAAGTTTAGGAATCTTAGTTTGTGACATTGGATGACTAAGCAAACATATCCTAATTGCCTTAAGAAAGTAACTTAACACTTAGTATTAGCTCGAGTATGCTTTAAGAGTGAATATGAATGTGAGCATAATGCTTTGAGTAGTTAGGTTGTCGAATGAAGTATGTGATAAGACATGACACAAAGGAGAAATGTTATATAATGTATGATTAAATCATTGACAATTAGTCCGAGTGAGTGTTCAAATATGTGTTCATTTGATATTTTCTTGCTTGTGGGTAATTTCAATCTTGTTTCGTTTGTTTTCCGTGCATATTTTGAGGGATGCACGGTGTAAAACGCTCCTTGTTGAGCACCTTGCCCTTGTTTGTGTCATGATAAGCGGACTACAATGCAATCAATAACATGGTAGCATTCCACAACGCCACATCTCCTTCAAACATTTTGTCAAACAATTTGAATGCAACCTCTAGACTCCCATAATTTAAAAAGTAGAAAAAAAAAGCTTTCTTGAATGCTATAAAATTAGAACCAAACAAAAGCCTAAACAATAATGCATTCATGTTTGTAGAGATGATAAATAATCTTTCTTTTATGGAAATCTCCTCTAGCTTTGCACACAATAGATGAGTTACTATGTTATTGTCTCAAATGTATGTATGAGTCGTTCACAAATAACAATAACAGGTGGTTTAACCGCAACGTGAATATGTCGTCGTCCATTAAATGGGTCTCCAATACGCAAAGCGTATTCTATGGAAAAAGAAATTGCGTGTTGAATGGTCCCTTCTAACTACATTCAATACCGCATTATTACGATTTCAATCGAAAACAATGATACAAGGCTTCCACACACTATTATGTAGATTTGATAGTGACAAGTGAGATCCCATGTATAGTCATTCCCTTAAATAAAAATGGATGAGACCATTGATAAGCATAAATATAATGAATTTAAAATAATTCGACAATTATGTAAAGTACGTATATAGCATGTCAGCTCTCCACTAAACCCGAAAATTGACCCATACAATACTTATTGTTTCAAAGATTCTTGAACATCCCCTCCCTAGTCCCTACCATAACAACAAAATATTAAAAAACAAAAAACCAACCAACCAAAATGAATATCACGTCGTTTGTTTTTTCAAAGTTCTTTGAACTTGATCACAACCATTCCAATCGCTTTTCCAAAAACGTTGAATTGGGGGACACGTTTAATAAGTTTCCGAAACTCTTTTCAAAGAAAACAAAGAAGTATAAATATTTACCTGGCATTTTTCCCACTTTTTGGAGAGCACTTTGCGTCGCAAATTAAGGCAGGTACTAACTGTCTTAAGAAGTATATTTTGTCCCTTTTGTTTGGAGTGCTGAAATGACAGGTTTACTGCATTTAAATGTCTCTTTAAGCTTGAAATTTGGCACATTACTTACCGTTTTCGAAAGAATTTGTGAAATTTGGCGCATTACTGTTTTCGGAGGAATTTGCGACACTGGTTGAGCTGGTGGTGGTTATGGAGCACTTTTTATTTTCGCTGTTTTAAAATGTGAAATGTCGTTTTAAGAGCTTTTAAAACGGTTAATTTAAGCATCGTGCTTGCGTATTTAGTGATTCTTTTGAGAAGTTGGTCTTTAGTAAACGATAATTTAAACAGCATACTTTGCAGGGTTTAATGTGGTGGAGTTTAAGGGTTTTATGGCGAAGATTTGTGGGAGAGAAGGAAATTGAGGTTGTAGTGGCCTTGCTTTGTGAAATTTAGTGTGCTGAAACGTCTTTTTCGCCTTTATAAGGGTTGGGAAAGGAATTTGGGCTTTATTTAGAGTTCAATTCAAAATTGAGCTGAAATGGCCTTCATTTTAGAGTTGTAAGCGAAATTGACCCTTGTGAATTTCAAAGGTTTAAGTTAGGTTTTGAACCTAAGAATTCCGATTAGCATGCTGCTTATTCTACTGAGCTACCGGTCCCTTCGCAGTTTGAAGTGTGGATTGTTCTTTCAACAATCCGTAAGAGAAAATAAGGCCTCTGTTCTGCCCATTCCTTGTGGATTGTGGAAATTGCATACATCCTAGACGGATAGACTGTCAAATTCTTGCTACTTATAGGATTTAGAATTTTTTTTGGTAAATTTGTATAAACCTAGCTTAAACAAACAGGTTTTTCTGGCTCTTCCTAGGATTATTTGCTATATGCTTCAATAATTTGTCAGGTCGTTCATGCCCTCCACGGATAGGGAATTGTACGCGGCTGATAGGGACAGCGGCTGAGTGAAGTTTTCAGCTAAAGGGAGGAGAACTTGATCGACGTTAGGGGCTTTAGGCAATCGGTTTGACGGTGTTAGTGATATAGTAGCTGTAAAGACGTTAAAATTGAGTAAGCACGGCCCTTTTTTCTTTACCATCTGTTTTGAAGTTGATCACCGGACTCGTTTTATGAGTTCAAATTCTTCTCGTCTAGCTTGCACTAAGCCGGAATAAACTTCTAGGAAATGTCGATTCAAAGTTCCCTGGTAAATCCCTTCTGCAATTTGAATGACTTAGATGCTTCGATGTTTAATGGACTCCGCGGTTTCTTTGGTCCAAGATATTTTGTAATAGCTTGAAATCTCCTGTACGATTTTACAGTATTTAGGTTTTAGTAGGAAATGAATATATCAAAGATCAATTTTATTAAACATTAATTGGAGCTATGCGCATTGCGGATTACTAAAACTAGCTCAATCTTGTTAGGGCAGCCCTCGAACCCGATATAAAGATGTGAGACTATTGGGCTCTTGTGTTTTCAGGGTTGGTGTTATTTCTACTACGAGTTAACAGGGATTGTTGTTCAGCCGTGGTGACTGCATTTCTCTCTTGCTGGAAAATTTCTCAGCATCGGAGCTTTTAACTCAGGCATCCTAGTAAGCGTAGGTTAGTGTTTGAACCCTGAGCCTCACCAGCTCAAAAAACACTATCAAATCTAGCACAAGATGGAGGGTGTTGCATTGAACCTCAATGGCCTGCAGATGATCTTTTGATGAAATATCAATATGTTGCCGATTTCCTTATTGCTCTTGCATATTTTTCTATTCCCTTGGAGCTCATCTATTTTGTGAAGAAGTCGGCAGTATTTCCTTACAGATGGGTTATGATACAGTTTAGTGCATTTATTATCCTCTGTGGTGCAACCCATCTTATTAGTCTGTGGACTTTTACTTTACATTCTAGAACAGTGGCAGTAGCGATGGCTGCATCAAAGATCTCCACTGCATTAGTATCATGTGCGACTGCTTTAACGCTAGTTCACATTATTCCAGATTTGTTAAGTGTGAAAACTAGAGAATTGTATCTGAAAAACAAGGCTGCAGAGCTTGACAGAGAAATGGGGGCCATGAGAACACAGGAAGAAATAGGACGGCATGTAAGGATGTTAACTCATGAGATAAGAAGCACTCTAGACCGGCATACAATTTTGAACAAAACTCTTTTTGAACTGGGAAGAACTTTAGATTTGGAGGAGTGCACACTATGGATGCCAACTCGAACTGGATTGGAGCTACAGCTCTCACATTCTTTTAGGCATGGACAGAATATACATACCATACCAGTTACTGTCCCCATTCATCATCCCTCAATCAAGCATGTCTTTAGTAGTGATAGAGCATTGGAGATTTCTTCTGATAGTCCGGTTGTAACGATTCGACCACAAAGAGGCAGATATATGCAAGGAAATGCAGCTGCTGTTCGTGTACCCCTTTTGCATCCGGCAAATTTGCATACCGATGGGTGGCCAGAGCCTTCCACGAGATCTTATGTGCTGATGGTCCTCACAACACCATATGACAGTGCTCGAAGATGGCATGAGCATGAGTTGGAACTCGTGAATGTTGTTGCAGATCAGGTTGTGATATATGCACTTCTTGTTTTTTAATTTTTTTCCATGATTTAGAAACTGATGGAACTAAAGAAATTAGAGGGCTTAAAGTTTCTAGAATCAGAAGGGAACTCTGATATGTTTCCATACACTCTTTCTGATGACCCATTTCAAATTTATATTCTGCTATTTAGGTTTATGTTAAATAAGTTCATAGCTACCTGATGTACCTGATTCTTGGATATATGCGCTTCTCTGTTTTTTTCTACCATGTTTAAGAAACTGATAGAATAAAGAAATCAGAGAGGTTTAAAGTGTCAAGAGCAAGAGAGGGACATCTGATATGCTTCTATGCAATATTTTCTTGATCCATATCTTTATGTGATGCAAGTCCACAGCTACTAGATTAATTGAATCTTTTGATGTATACGTTTCTCCATTTTTTCCATTATTAAGTAAGTTACGAATTAGAAGAAATGATTGATGCTTATAGTGTCATGAACCAGAACAAGGAAATGTGATAAATTTCTATGTTTTCTTGTCTCTTGATCCATTTCATTTGTAAGTGCACAGACAACCGGACTGACCAAATTCTTGGACATGTGCCCATCTCCTTTTTTTTGTGTTTGTTTTTTTGCACGAGTAATAAATTGATGAAACTAAAGAAATTTGAGACGTTCAAAATATCAAGAAGTAGAGAGGGAAATGTGATACATTTTGATGTATTCTTTTCTGTTGGTTCTTTGAATCTCTTTTTCTTATTTCCATTGAAGCTTATGCAAGCATATAAGTAATCAGACTGACCAAATTCTTGGACATATGCCCTTCTCCATTTGTTTTCTTCTTTCTTTTTGGTTTGACTAAGAAATTGATGAAACTAAATTTTTGGAGATGTTTAGAGTGTCAATAAGTAGAGATGTAAATGTGACACGTTTTTCTTTATGCTTTTCGTTGATTCTTTTGAATCCCTTGTTCTTATTTTCATCACATCTTATGCAATTCCGCAGCTCCAGATTGAATTTCTAGGTATGAATGGTTCTCCATTTTTCCTGGATTGAGAAACAGATGGAATTAAAAAAATTAGAGCTTGTTTTATACTGTTAAGAACCAGAAGAGAAAAATGTGATACATTTCTATGTGTTCTTTTCTGTTTGAGTGTTGATCCATTTCAATTTTTCATTCTGATTCTCATTTTATGTTTTGCGTGACCATGACTACCAGATTGATATAACTCTAGGACGAGTGGCATGGGCCCCCTTTCATTTTTTTCCCATTAACTGATGGAATATATATATTTTTAAAGAGGTTTGAAGTGTCAAACAAAAAACTAGAAGAGGAAAATGTGATACATATCTATGTTATATTTTCTGTTGACCGATTTCAAATTTTTATTTTGACTCTAGTCTTTATCTTAATCAAGTCCACAACTACCACTCTGAAATGCCCTTTTCTTTCATGATTAAGAAACTGACCTAATTAATGAAATTAGAGACATGTAAAGTGTCAAGAACTAGAAAAGCAATATGGTACGGAAAAGTTTATTCATTTTTATTTATCACATTCAAATTATTACTCAGATTTTCAGCTTTATCCTATGTGAGTCCATCGCTACCAATTGACAAAATGGTAGAAATTAGAGAGGTTCAAAGTGTCAGTAATCTGCATTGTGGGACCTGGGATGGTGGCATGAAGGACAACTCAATAAACTAACTACTAAATTACCGAGTTATAAATGAACATGCAGCAGAGAACATGATGGAAAACTATTTCATATTTATTCAGACAATGAGATAGCAGAATAATGCTCTTTTATTCAAAACTGAACAGGTATAGTATATATGATCACAAAACGCCAGAGGTTGAGAATGAGAATTCCTGTGATCAGAAAAATAGTGGAATGCTTCCTATCTGGAATGTATTTATACAATTACAAGAAAGCAGCTACAAATAACAGTGATTACTTAAGGGTTTAGATTTTGAGATGGTTGATGGTTCACATTCCTGTTGATGTGTTGGCTCATCTTCTAGGTGTGCGCTGTGTGGACTGATCTACTAACGTGACACTAATCATGCGATTACTGACTAGTGTGGCGCAATCCAGCACAAACATTGGTGTTGAGCACGATCTGTTGTGTGAAAGCCCTTTGCGCTGTGTGCCAACTTGGGGACCATTGATTGAGGAGCAGAATGCAGGAGCACTGATCTGCCAAGATGATGGTGCTGAAGTTTGGCGCTATGTTGTTTAGAACCTGTTTGTGTGGTCTTCCTGCATGACCAAAGTGAGAGCGTAGATTGTCACAGCTTCACTTGGATCGTTAACCCTTTATTTAGAAGCAATGGCCCTCATCATGTCTTCGATTAGCCACAAAATTTGAACCCAAAGTTGCTGAAGATTGTAGCACAGCCTGATCAGTATATTGTCGGGCATTAACTATTCTGAACAACTGATGTGTGCCATGGCAGGTGCATGCAATTGTAGTCTCAAGAATCTAGTCTCTTGGCGCTATTTGAAGATGCTTAGGGTCCTCGTATGAAGGATGCTGAGTTGTTGAATCTAGCAAAAGTGGAAAATATGGTTTGAAGAATTCCACATTGAATACCAGGCGAAGACCCAAGTATGGTGGTAGATTTGGGACAAAACAAATTCACACCAACTGTGCACATTATGGTGTATGGACCATAGTGCAGAGGCTTGACCTTTCAATGTCGACCCTTGAAGCATTCCTTCTGAAGATGCAACTGGACCTTATCGACGAAGTTGAATTCCTGAGGTGCGTGACATGCGTTGTGGAACTCCCTGTACTTCTGTTGTTGGTGAGAAAGAATCTGCTGAACCTGAGGGTGCACTTGCTGGATGTGTTGTGGAAACATCTCTCCCTTGTCCACTTCCTTCTCCTGTGCATGCTTTTCTTGTTGGCACATGATAGGCGATGACAAGGGGTGTGGCTCACTAGAACCCATGACATTTGAAATGGAATCTGCCTCATAGAGCTGTGTAAAGCTCCTTGGGAGGTATGTTGGATGAAAGGGTATATTATCATCGCAGATGCACATATGTGCCATGTTGTCCATGCACAATAAATGGACATGTGTGAGATTGACCCCTTTGGTTTTCACATTTGTTGCAAATTTAGTAACCGATAACTCCCACAAGGCATGCCAAAAATGACTGACAAACTTTGGATCACGGTTTGACACAATAGATGACAAAAGGCTAAAATGAACTGAAACATGATTGAAGAAGAGGCATGTTGTGCCTAGCATGCTGATGCTTTTCTAGCATGTAAGCGTGATGATCCTCACAGCAAAAATAGTCATTTTGGTCCTTTTTCATGGGTATTCCAGACAAAAATTCCTTTTGATAAATTTTAATGGCCCGGATGGAATAAAAAATGGTGTATAGAGCCTGAGCTCCTTGTCACTGGCTTGATGATGCAATAAAGAGTGCATGATGGCGCTCTATGTCTCTGTGAAATGAGGCCTGAAAAAATGCTGTTGGATCGTGGACTTTTTTTTTCTCGTCCTAAAGTGTCCCATTGTGTTGAAATAGTGCTCTTCCGAGACGAGTCTCTAGTGAGGAGTGTTGGCAGGAACATAGAGATGCCTTGGCTTGTATTGAAGCTGGTCTGACATATAGTATTCTGCAACCTATTCGCCCTACACGAGCAGTATAGGCTTGCAAATTTTGTATCGATTGAGTAGAGGCAAACCTAGTCAAAGGATTTGTGGTTACTAGTGTCAAGCATTGTGATGACTGCTTGAATAGGAGGGCAAATAAGGTATTTTGTGACCATGTTGTCCTTTCCCTTTTGTGTTTGATCATCAAATGGAACTGCTGCAAGTATCTCACCCACTTCATGTGTGCATGTTCTCCAGGTTGCTTTGTGTGTGCACAAATTGAAGTGGCTTATGATTTGAGTGAATGATGGTCTCATTTCCTAGGATGTAGTGTCGCCATTGCTTGATAGCTTTCTTGATAGCATGCAATTCTCTCTCATGACTTTGGAGTGGCATCGAATGTGTCCCTAAAGATCTCCGAATGATATGCGAAGGGAGTCCATGCCGAGTGACTACTATGTCAAGTGCATTGTTAGATGCATCGATCTCAATTGTGAAGGGTTGGGTGATGTGTGGCACAATAGGATTGGCTCAACACAAAGGTGTTGCTTGAGCTCCTCGAAGGTGCGACACTTTCTTGTGAAGACTTGATAGATAAAACCCAAGAACCCCGCACTATCACTTCATGAACATAATTAGATAACAAAAAAATAAATCCATGTGTGGATGGAGTTAGGCTAGCCTCGACGGTCAACCCCTGCTGAACCAATCTAGGCACTGCACTACATCCCTCGTAGGCGGGAGCAAACTCCATGTAGTTCTCCTAGTGTAGGTGCAATAGTGTATGCAAATCTAAGCCAACCCCTTATGTTGCCCTTATGTCTCATGACATAGAGTAGTGGGCATAACTATAGATAGAATAGAGATGTACCCTACGTGGTAGTAATATAGTATGATGTGCTTCAAATGCTAAATTGATTCCCTTTGTCCCTTAAGACTTTTGGCGATGTTTCATGTGACTTGTTCTTTCTATGACTTGGCTCTAGGATCTTTAAGGCTTGGTAATAGAGGAAGCTTGATCCATAGGGATCCAAAATGACTCTACTTCATCAGATCAGTCAACACAAAGAAGGAAAAATAATACACAGAGGTTCTATCTTTATAAGTAACAGATTTGCTTTGCTTTGTACGGAGCGGCGATTACAAAACCACCGCCCAACTAGGGCGGCGGTCCTAATACCTCTGGCCCGCATTGGGTGGCGGTCCTGGTTTTTTTCGGACAGAAAAATAAATATAAAACGAACAGCCATAGAATTTGAAAGGTGTTAGTGCAAAATCATAGCACTCCCAAATGAGTTGTCAAATATGCTTTTCTAAGGCAGAGTCATTTGGTGTGATTCACATAACATTGAGTTTTCCCCAAAGTGTGGGACTTTGTAAATGGAAAAACTCTCTAGAGAAGGCTGGTTCCTCTTCCTAAACTACCTGCCACAAGCTATTCTAGTGCAAGCAAGCTAATCTAATCCTAATCTAACTATCCAAGGAGACAGAGAGAGAAAGAAAACAAGAAAAAACAGAGCCTACACTAAAATGCTGATACACCAAAGAAGGAAAATGCTGATCATCTAACCAAACTGCCATGAAGCAAAGGGAGGTGAGCAATGGAGAGGATGAACAACTGCATCACAGGCCAAAGATCAAATTCACACAGAAAACGTTTCAAACCCAACAAACACAACTCCCAGATCTGCAAACGAACATCCAAAACATGCACAGGTACCCTACAATGAAGAGAGGAAAGAAGAAACAACCAAAAAGAGCAAAGGATGGACAAATGCATCACAAAACATGTTTTTATTGCTTCAGAAGTTTGCACAGAACATCATTCACGAGCAAGAGAAAAAACGCCATTTACAGAGTAGGGAGGAGGTTCGAACTCCATTTTCAACCCCGAGGAAGAAAAAGAGGGGGAGGCAGAGAGGAAAAATGAA
This sequence comes from Taxus wallichiana var. yunnanensis, assembly GCA_018340775.1. Classification (NCBI taxonomy): domain Eukaryota; kingdom Viridiplantae; phylum Streptophyta; class Pinopsida; order Cupressales; family Taxaceae; genus Taxus; species Taxus wallichiana. Next base: position 648,239,491 of record CM031239.1, on the reverse strand, counting down.
CAACTTTACAATAAGCCTCGACCCTTCTTTTATAGATTCAACACAGAGGGAAGAAAGAGAGAGAAGCGAAAACCATTTTGGAGCTCAACCACTGCCATCAATGTCTCTTACAAAATCTGCCCCCAAATCTGTCTTGACTGAATCAATTTCTCGTTTGGCGCCTCAAGGAGGAGGAAATGGCGGATCAGATTGAATCTAATCTGGTTGTTGGGGCAAAAATAGATCCTGCATTAATGGCCCGAAGACGTTTCTCCATTTTTCTCCCACCTAACCTTTCCAAACTTAAAGTCTTAGATCTCCATGGCATAGATGAGGCCGAGATCTTTCCAACGGTGTTAGATTTGCTAGGTCTCGAGCCCCGAGTCGAAAGATATGGCCATTTGAAATTTGGGTCGGGTCCGTACAAAATAGCGGAAAACAGTTTGAAAACAGGTCCCCTTTTTAAACTGGACACGTGGAGGGCTTGACACATGTCCGAGGGTGGCCTCTGCATTTTTCTTTTGGAGTGGTGCCGTGTTGACACTTGGCACCCTCCGCTGGTCTATCTCAATGTTTGACTATTCAACCCGACCCTGTCCCCTTTTTAAACTGGACACGTGGAGGCTCTGCGCTCACTTAGAAACCGCTTAGGATTTTGCCTCTGAAGAAGCGTCGGATCGACACGTGGAAACCTCCGTAGACTCTTGGACTTTTCAACGGCCCCTCTTACCTTTTCGGACCTTGGGCTACGTGGCGAGCTGGCGCTTGTTTGAGTCTCCGCTTTTGGATTTACCTTTGGAGACGTGCGAGCCGACACATGGCTTCTTCCGCGACCACTTTTATACTTAGCCTTTTTTAGGCCTGCCCTGTCCGCCTTTGACTTTTAGCTTTGACTCTACCTCCGTTTCGGGCCTAGGACACGTGGGGACCCGGCGCTTGTTCGAGCCTCCCTTTTTGGGTTCATCTTTGGAGAAGCGTCGCTTGGACACTTGGCAGCGTCCGCTAAGTCGAAGACTTTTCAACGGCTAGTGCAACTTTTGAGGCTCTGGACGTGTGGAAGCTTGGCGCTCATTTGAGTCTGCCCTTTGGATTTAATCTTTGGAGGTGCGCCGTTTGGACACTTGGCAGCGTCCACTATCTCCTCCATACTTAGTCAATTTTTGGACTCATTCTGAACCGTTTCAGAGCCCGAAGACTTCGAACCTTTGCGTTCCTTCTCTTTTGAGCTTTTGGCTTCTTTGACACTGTCTCCTTCTCCGACTCTGCTACTTCATTTCCGAGCCTGCCTATAATCTGTTTGATGAATTTAAGGCATAGATTCGCTCGACAGAGCCGTTTCTTCTCTTTCTTCTTGCATCGGGTCGTTCAATCTTTCGCAGGCTCCGCCACTCCATCGTAGAGTCCTTCTGCGACCTATTTGCAAGATTCAAACATGTTTTCTCTGGTTCTTTCTGTGCGGGGTCATGGCTGATCCAATACTTTGCCCGGGGAGAAATATGGATAACAAAAGGTTGTCCATGTCTCTTCTCCTCCATGACCTTTCCCATTCTCCAATGCACGGGAGGACATGAGAAAGGCTATAAATACATGTTTATAAAAGAGAACAAGATCATCGAAGCATGAAAGCAAGTGAGCAAGAAGTTCTTAGTGCTAGAATTGTGTTTTGTAGAAGAAAGGAGTGTTGAGATAGAGCAAGCAAGTAATTGGGAGGAAGTGTGAGATATTATCTACTTCTCTTTCATACTTATTGTAATTTCTGTACTTATTGTTTTGAATTGGCCAATAAAAGTGGGAAGAAAGAGCAATTGCCCTTCCCGACTGGTTTTTCCTCCTCTGGAGGTTTCCAGGATAAAACTTGTTGGTGTTTATGAGTTTATATTCTTTCCTTTCCTGTAATTGTGGATTCTAAGCATAAGCAAAATTCATTCACTAGCTATCTCTATCATTTTCTAATAGAAAGTAGAATAACAACGTTTAATGTAACTAACTGTTACACCAAAACCTCGAGGCGTTAGTGAAATCCGCACATGAGGATCATAACATCCCACCACATTTCCGTAGAGCCCGACTCAGGCTGGGTTTGTGCCGCACCCGCCCATCCCATACATACGAGCCCCGCTTCACCGACGTTGAGGCACCCCACGGTCCCTGCTACATGACGTAACCAACCGAGTGGGATTTGAACATGGGTTGTTGCTCTGATACCAAATGTAACGAACCGTTACACCAAAACCTCGAGGCGTTAGTGAAATCCGCACATAAGGATCATAACATTTAATTTGTGATTCTGTGGATAATTCCAAAGTTGAAGAGTTTATAGATCATTTTGGTATCAGAGCTAACAAGTATCCAGGACTGTGGTATTCGTTCTTGGATTTGTATGACAGTGACAAGATCTAAAGGTGAAGAGGCTTTACCTTGCGATCCAAAAATTTCTACAAAGAAGTGGAAACAGAGAATTTGGGGACAAATGGAGGAAGAGAACTTGTCCTGTAGAATCGAGATGTTGGAGACCATGATGGATAGGATGTTTAGAAGGCAAGAAGAACTTGCAGATTTGTAGAAGATAGCTTCTGTCAAGCAAGACTCCATGGACTCAGTGGTTCGAGGCTTAGCTGAAAAGTTTGGCATAGGGAGGAGCCACCATGAGGAAGATTATGGGGAAGAGCATGAAGAAGAGACTTCAAATGCAAGAGAAAAGTATTTTAGACAAGGTAGTGGTTAAAGTGTGCAGGACTATACTACGGAGTTTCGGAGGCAAGCCATGTTGCTAAACATGGACTTGGAGGATGAGGATATTCTGACTAAGTACTTGGGAGGACTTCACACTCACCTTCGAAGAAAAGTCATCTCCACAAAGCCCAAAGATCTCAACGAGGTGTGTGTGCAGGCATACTACATAGATGATGAAAAGAAGCAAGGAGAAGCAGAGCCAAGGGCAAAGTAGTTGACAAATCAGCAAAAAAAAGAGTATGGGCAAACAAGTAACAAGGGTAAGTGGAAAGGGAAAGGTAAACAAGATGCCACTACTTTAAATACTTGTAAAGATCCCAAGAATTTTTGCAAGAATTGTGATATCAATGGTCATACTGATGCTACATGTTGGAAGTTGCATCCGGAGTTACATCCGAAGAACAACCAAGGACTCAAAGAAGTCCATGACAGCTATAAAAACAGAAGGGGAGGTGGAAATCAAAGATGACTCTGATGTAGACAAAAGGCTTGGATGCATGGCCACCAACATGGACAGCCAGGAAGAGGAGATGAGTAGACTATTCCAGATCAAAATCTAGATCAAGAGAACTAAGGTAAATGTTTTGGTTAATACCGGTTCTCGGTCAAACTTGATTTCTTAAGCGCGATTGTAAAGAAAGCTTGGTCTTGAGACTTACAAGCATCCACACCCTTATCCTTTGGGTTGGGTGAAGAAGGGTGTTGAAATTTAGGTAACAAGAAGATGTAAGGTCAAGTTTGGGATAAATTCCCAGTATATTGATGTTTTGGAAGTTGACGTTATTCCACTTGATGCTTTTGATGTTGTATTCGGAGTCCTTACTTGTATATTAGGGATGCTATATTTATGAGAAGGGAAAACCGGTACAGATGGGTCAAGGATGGGATCAACTACAACATTCGGGCACACCAACGTAAGACATGGGTTACTATGGTGAGTGCTAACCAAGCAAAACGACTTATTCAGGCAAATCATAATCAATTTTGTTTACTTTTGTTAAAGGATAAACAAGATGGGGTAGAAGTTTCAAAGATTTCTAACCAGGGAAAGCATGATTTGGATAGTATTATTCAGTCTTTTCAGGAAGTATTTCAGGCTCCCAGTGGGTTACCACCAAAACGGGAAGTAGAGCATGAGATTCAGCTATTGCCAAAGTCCCCTCTACCAAACATCGGGTTGTATAGGCAATCCTTGCTTGAGAGTACTTGAAGTAAAGAAACAACTCCAGAACTACTAGACCAAGGGGTGATACGTCCGAGCACCTCACCATGCGGTTCGCCTATTGTGATGGTGCCAAAGAAGGATGGTTCTTGGAGAATGTGCATCGACTACCTGCGCTTTGAACAAGATCACCATAAAGAATGATATCCACTTCCCCACATAGATGATCTCTTGGACCAGCTTCAACATGCCAAATTCTTCACGAAGTTGGATCTCAGTTAGGTTATTACCAAGTCGAATGAAGGAGGAGGATATATGGAAGACGCCTTCAAAACAAAACAGGTATGTATGAATGGTTAATACTTCCTTTTGGGTTATGCAATGCACCCGCTACATTTATGAGATTGATGAATGATGTATTGCGGGATTTCATAGATTCATGTGTCATTGTATATCTAGACGATATCTTGATTTTTAGTGCCACATGGGAAGAACATCTAACTCATTTACAGACAAGTCTCGCAAGTTCTCAGGGAGAAACAATTGCTTTGTAATATTAAGAACTGTGAATTTGCCAAACAGTCACTTGTCTATCTTGGGCACGTGGTTGGAGGAGGAGAGCTATGAGTGGATCCAAAGAAGGTGGAAGCCATCACTAATTGGCCAACACCAACAGGAGCCACAAAGACTAGGAGTTTTGTGGGAGCAACACAGTACATGCGTAAAGTTCATTCCGGGCTTCTCTGCGATTGCAACACCTCTACACACAGTGGCCGTAAAGAGTAAGGGTTTTGACTGGGTAAGGAACAAGACAAATCCTTTTGAGTTATTGAAATACAAGATTAGTCATGCTCCAGTACTTGCTCTTCCTAATTTGCAGCAGCCTTTTGAAGTAGAGACAGATGTCAGTGATTACGCTATGGGCGCAATGTTGCTTCAAGGAGGTAAACCCGTATGCTATCATTATGAAACTTTCACTTCAGCAGTTAAAGGATATTCAATATATGATAAGGAAATGTATGCACTAGTTCAGGCAATTAAAAAATGGAAGCATTATTTGTTGGGTAAAGAAACTATTCTCGCACACTAACAAACCTCTCCAAGATTTGCAAGCACAGTCTAAATTGTGAGTAGAGACAAGGCACTATAACTGGATGGGGTTCCTTCAAAAGTTCCATATGGTGATCAAATACAAGAAGGGTAGTACAAACTTGGTGGCAGACATGTTGTCTAGGCCACCCACACAGGAGAAGTTCTCTTGTTTGGCCACTATCTCTCAAATCGAGCCCTTCACGAAGGAAGCTTACGAAGAGGCATATGCCCAAGACAGAGACTTTGGGGTGACATTTCAGCAGTTGTAGTCCCAAGGGACTAAAAGGATAGGGATTGAAGATTGTTATCTCAAGGACGGGCTGCTCTACCGATGGGGGAAGCTTTGCATGCCTAAAGAAGAAAGACTTCTATTGATGAGGGAAGCACATACCTCGAAAGTAGCGGGACATTTCGGTGTTGGTAAGACCCTAGCCCACTTGCAAAGGTACGTGTATTGGCCCAATATGCAAGAAGTATCAAAATTTATATGTGGATGTAAACTTTGTTGTACCAACAAGCCTAAGACTAGGAAGGAGGGTTTGTATATGCCTTTGCCAATACCTACTCGTTTGTGGGAGGACATTTCTATGGATTTTGTAGGAGGATTACCTATGTCTAAACATGGCCATGACTATCTCTATGTTGTTGTTGATAGATTTAGTAAGATGTGTATTCTTATGGCATGTAAAAAGACAATAAAAGCACATGAGGCAACAAATCTTTTCTTTGCTAATGTATAGGTGCATTTTGGTTTGCCAAAGGCTATTGTTTTCGACAGGGATTCTAGGTTCTTGGGGAAGTTTTGGACTACTTTGTGGGATAGGATGGACACCAGGTTACAGAGAGGAGCACAACTTTCCATCCACAGACATTGATGGACGAGACAGAGGTGGTGAACAAGACTTTGGTACAGTTGATCAGAGGGTATAACAAAGAAATACCCAAGGACTTAGGATGAGTCATTAGCCTACATTCAACATTCCTATAACCGGGCAATACACACATCCACTATGAAGTCACCGTTTGAAGCATGCTTAGGATATCTACCTACGAATCCATTGGACATAACATTTGGGCAGCAGGATAAGGGTGAGACAAGAGACACAAAGGTGACTAGAGCAAACAAATTCATTGAGAGGATCCGACAAATCCATCTCAAAGTCAAAGAACAACTAGAGAAATCTCAAGCCAAGTACAAAGCTAGGCACGATCAACATAGGAGGGAACATAAGCTTCATGTTGGAGATAGAGTTTGGATTTACTTGAGCAAGGAGAGACTACAAGGTCAAGCACGGAAGCTCAAGCCACTACGATATGGGCCCTTCACCATATTGGAGCAAGTTGGAGAAAATGCCTTTCGACTTGATTTACCATCATTTATGAGGATGTACTCTGTAGTAAACTGTGAGAACTTGCACCTATATGAGCCATCCATGCTAGATGAAGATGAAGGACTACAGTTGCTACCTTCCATTGAGGATTGCGTCTTGGACTCATGAGGCGAATTGGAGGAGGATGTAGTGCTGCAGCAGAAGGTCAGAGAGACTAGGAGAGGTCCGCAGGAGTCTTGGCAGATTGGACTGAAAGGAAAGACACCAAGGCAAGCCCGGTGGTACTCGAAGGAGCAAGTGAGGGAATTATTTCCTCATCTACTCCCCCACTAAGCTTTTGTGGGACCAAAAGCCTCCTAGCTAGGGAGGTGTGATCCATAGGGATCCAAAATGACTCTACTTCATCAGATCAGTCAACACGAAGAAGGAAAAATAATACACGGAGGTTCTGTCTTTATAGTAACAGACCGCCGCTGTGTAGAGCGGCGGTTATAGAACCGCCGCCCAACCAGGGCGGCGGTCCTAAGACCGCCGATCTGCATTGGGTGGTAGTCCTGGCTCTTTTGGACAGAAAACAAAAATATGAAATGAATAGCCATAGAATTTGAAAGGTTGTCCATGTCTCTTCTCCTCCATGACCTTTCCCATTCTCCAGTGCACGGGAGGACATGAGAAAGGCTATAAATACATGTTTGTAGAAGAGAACAAGATCATCAAAGCATGAAAGCAAGTGAGCAAGAAGTTCTTAGTGCTAGAATTGTGTTTTGTAGAAGAAAGGAGTGTTGAGACAGAGCAAGCAAGTAATTGGGAGGAAGTGTGAGATATTATCTACTTCTCTTTCATACTTATTGTAATTTATGTACTTATTGTTTTGAATTGGCCAATAAAAGTGGGAAGAAAGAGCAATTGCCCTTCCCGATTGGTTTTCCTCCTCTGGAGGTTTCCAGGATAAAACTTGTTGGTGTTTATGAGTTTATATTCTTTCCTTTCCTGCAATTGTGGATTCTAAGCATAAGCAAAATTCATTCACTAGTTATCTCTGTCATTTTCTAATAGAAAGTAGAACAACATTGTTTAATTTGTGATTCTGTGGATAATTCCAAAGTTGAAGAGTTTACAGATCAAAGCTTGACTCGTGAACTTGGTTTGAATGCTTAAGACCTGTGTGGTGGCTTCTCTAATATATGTGCTGCTGCTTTAGGGAGATTTAAGAGAGCTTTGAGTGCTTTAGGAATGTAATTTGCAATGTGTGCTCTTGAAAATGCCAAGTGAGTTCTTAAGTGTATTAGACTTGCTTATATATGCTTTCGTATGTTAGACGTTGCATTAAGGTCAATCTAGGGGATAAAAAACAACCCATAAATGATATTCAAATTGAGAAAAGAGCTGTTGAAGAGTAGGAGACGGACCATATAGGTCGGCGCATACTGTAGTACAACCTGGTTACACATTGTACGGTTTCAGATAGGCAACTAGTGATGTTCAACCAAGAATCTGGGTGAGATGCTCATGAGTGATGGATAAATGCAACTGAGTGAATGAATGATAAAGCAGTGTGTAGAGTTGAGCGAGTCATGCATGAGAAAGAGACATGTCAATTAGGCTTAGAATGCGAACATAAGTCACAGTATAGGAACAAAGCCAAACTTGTCATTGCCGAAGAATGGTTGCCAAATTTATGTGTCTACACTATCCCCTTCATGGGAGTTCTCAGTTTTCATTCTTAGCCTTGTAGGACATTTTACACCAATGTATTCTACCCTTTTCTTTCTTATTGAATAGATTTTGCACTATTCTGCAAATACTTCTGCATTCAAAAGTGTTTTTTTAGTTCTGTAATAGTTTTCCATTGCAAGTTCAATAACCTGTAGTTTGCTAGCCACGTTAAAGGGTTGTCCCCTGTACCGACATCCTAGGCCACGTGGTGCAGTTCATTGAGGGCATCCTTGATGAGTTGTTGGATGTCTGGGGAGTCATTAAAAGTTTTCTTTCGGGAGTCGTCAAAAGTTTTCTTCTGGGAGTTGTCCATTTTACTTTGCAGCAGCATTCACCCATGTTGTTTGATACAAAGCCAGATTGGAATGCTTCTTTTTACTGTCGTTCATACGTGTCTATAGGCATATAAAAATAGAATTTATCAACAAAATGGTGTGAAATATGCTTTGATGCCAATGATTTCCACCACGGGCCTAGGATGGTGGCATAGAGGACAATCCAATAACCTTGTTAGTAAATTATTGAGTTATAAATGAACCTGCAACAAAGAACAACACGAGAAACTATCAAATATTCATGAAGACAATAAGATGGCAGAATAATGCTCAGCTAATCAACATTGAACAAGTATAGTATATATGAGCACAAAAGCCTAGACGGCTTAGAATGAGAAGGCCTATGATTAAAAAATAGGGGAATTCTTCCTAGCTTATTTGCCTAACTCGAATAAAATCTACATGTCAACCTTGTTGGCCAAATGGATGGATTGCTATCTACACAATTACAAACAATAACTGTTCTGGAACGTATTATATTCTGTAATGGCTGATGGTTCGCCTTCCTCCGATCTGTCAGTCTGGAAAGTGAGCGCCACACAGATTGGTATGCTAATGTGGCACTGACCATGGGAGTGCTGTCTGGTTTGGCACCAATTAGCACAAGGCTATACATTATGCTTGACGTGTGCGGAAGTCCTCTGTTCTGTGTGACACCTCAGGGAGCACCGGCTAAGGAGCTGAACGGAGGGGGTCCAATCTGTTGAGATGATGGTGCTGGAGTTTGGCACCATTTGGTTTGGTGTTGGAGTTATGCTGTCTAGCGTCAGTTTTCATGGGTGTGCTTCTGCTACCAAAGTGAGAGTGTGAATCATCACGACTTGCTTGGATCATTGAAGAGGGGATAGCAGAAATTAGTTTCTATTTATTCTGTTCTGTTGAGATTTGTCAAATATCTATTCTGATTTTCATTTTTATCTTATCCAATTCCACAGCATCCAGATTGATTGATTCTTGGATACACATGCTGCATGTTTTTCAAGATTAAGAAACTCTCGAAACCAAAGTGTCAAGAACCGAAACGGAAAAATTTATATATTTCTGTGTATTCTTTTTTAGTTTTGTTCTGATTGCTATCTTGCACAAGCTCCCAACTACAAGATTGACTAGATTCTTGGATATATGTGTTTCTCCTTTTTCCCTAATTAACAAACTGATGGAATTGAAAGAAACTAGAGATTTGAATTGTCAAGAACCAGAGAGGTAAATGTTATACAACATCTATACATTCTTTCTGTTGACTCATTTCAAAATCTTACTCTAATTCTCATCTTTATTTAATGCAAGTCCACAGCTACAAGATCAACCAAAATCTTGACCTTTCAATATTTTATCGATGATAAAGCAATAAAAGACAACTTTCTCAAATTGTTCCGAGCTTGTCCTTTTTCCGTTTGTGCCACATGGATTCTATAGCACTCCTTACATAAAAAAGAAGGAAAAAATATGCAATGTCATGTCAAGTGCTTTTGTTTAGAAAATTATTTCTATTAGGTATGTTAAAGGAGGAACAATCTATTTGGACCGATTGCCTTTACAAATCAGGCTTCCCACTGCAGTCAAGATCAGACTTGTGAAGAACCTTTGTTTTCTCAATATGCTCGTAATAGACAATGACAATGCCAAGTACTTCACCAATGTTATAAATATGATGTTTCCCTGACAATCACAGAGTGTTCTCAATAATGAAAAGATTAGTTCTGGGATAATTCCTTTCTGTAACCTTTTCTTTCTATCCAATCATTAGGATTGTGTGTTTGGTTCTTTCAAACTTCTTTCTTTGAGGAAACATGCTGACTACTGCTATGCATAGAGGGATGATCTTGATTCTTAGACAAAGGGTGTGGTTTAAATTGAGGGGAAAGTTGGTATCATATTCGTCACTTTGTTGAGGCTGTTCTTTGACCTACTATAGAAGCCTATTTCTTTTGTCAAGACTGCATATACGCACAGAAACTACTGCGAATAATATTTTCATCACTGTTAAGAATGTATATGAATGTGAGATGTTGGTACTTTCTTCACAAACTCAACTTGCTTTCTTGACACAGGTGTACCGTTTGTTTAAGGAACACAAACATGAGTTTTGCAATTCAGTGAATTTCTACCAATCTTCTATCTGGATATAGCTTCTCAGGATGGACCTCTAATATTTGGATCAGAATCTGGATAAGTTTATATTGAAATTATCATCACATTATTCGAGTCAGTAGTTTCTAATTTCGCTGTTATATCTATTTTTCTATTGCCCTGCTGTCAGCCATAACTCCAATATTGGATCCCTAAAATGTTCTTTGGCATAAGGGTCAGGAAGCTATTGTCTACCATGGAAGATGGAATATAGCTTGTATTTGCACATTATGAATCACCCAGTATTATAGAATCACTGATATATTTATTTAAAAATCTCTCGCATAGATACCAGGATTTTTTTCTCATAATGGTAGCTTTCAAATGTATGAACCCCAAGAGTACAGAATCATTAAAATGTATCTGATGTAAGGGAATGAAAACGCTAACCTGTTGTAACAATTGGTGTTTTTCATAGTGTGATATAAGCAACTTGAGTTTTTGATGGTTCAGCTTTAAGCAACTTGAGTTATTGGATTTTGATGGAATTATGTTTGCCTTGATGGATTATTTTTACCATCTATTATTGTGTTTTATGGGTTCTCTCTTCAGGTTACTCGATTGATTCTTTTCTGTTTAGTTTAAGGATATTTTTGAAAAACTTTGCTTCTCAGTTTATAATTTGTCCCCAAACCATGTCGTTTGGTGATGCCCAGGAAAATAGCAGTGTTTTGTGGGGTTTTGGGGTATTCTGCATCAAATATGTCAGATTTTATCATTTTAGTCTCTTTTCGGTTTGCCTCATGGTATGGAATAATTTGAAGTAGGCCATATACTCTGATCTTGCTTCTTGTTTCTTTTCAAGAGATAGCAATTCCATAATGGTATCAATGTAGGCTTGTATACAGGTTAAACACCAAATCTAAAATTTTAAATTTTGCTGATATTGTTAAGGTTCTGGAAGTGTATCATGCGAGATTGCTGTTGACCTGGAAGAATTTGCTTATCGACAGGTAGCAGTGGCTCTGTCCCATGCCACAGTTCTAGAAGAATCTGTGAGAGCACACAGACTTCTCATGGAGCAAAATGTTGAACTGACTATAGCTCGTCAAAAGGCTGAAACAGAAATTCATGCCTGCAATGACTCTCTAGTTGTGATGAATCATGAGATGCAAATGCCAATGCATGCCATTATTGCATTATCTTCTCTTCTTCAGGAGACAGAATTGACTCTTGAGCACAGATGCATGGTAAGGACAATCCTGAGGAGTAGTGATACTCTGAACACACTCATCAATGATGTTTTAGAGCTTTCTAGGCTTGAGGATGGGAGCCTTCAGCTTGAAATGCAAACATTCAGTCTTCCTGAACTTTTTGGAGAGGTAATGTATTGATGCTTTTTTCTTCCATCAGAAAAGATTAAGTAGTGTTGTCTGTTTCGAACTTTATACTTCTTAATGCCATATATTCTCTTTCCTTGTGAAATGAGGTCAAATAAAAATGTTCAAGGATGTGCATGATTGCTGAAGAGTAATTAACTGCATAGTTGTTATATTCTGAGGCATGGTTGCTTCATTTTTGGCACAGATCCTCAAGCTTTTCAAACCTATTGCATCTGTGAAGAAGTTGTCCTTTTCAATTAATTTGTCCTCAGATCTACCAGGATATGCTGTTGGTGATAGTAAACGACTTATGCAGATCACTTTGAATTTGGTGGCGAATGCTATGAAGTTTACCAGCAAAGGGAGTATTCATGTCATGGTCTGTTTAGAAAGGCCAGAATACTTGGTTGATCTAATTACTCATGAATTTAACCCAGTGTATGACGATCGTCATTTCTATACGAGTGCAGGTCTGTATATAAACCTTCTGCTTCTTTTCAAGAAACGAAATTGAATGGACTGGAGGAAAAAGGAATTATTTTCCTTAATGTCTTAGGTGTTTTTGAGACATTATGTTGGTGGGATACCCAGGTGCGTGACTCCGGGAAGGGCATTAATCCTCAGAATATCCCTAAGCTGTTTTCCAAATTTGTGCATACTGATTCGGCAACAACGAGAAGCCATGAATTGACCGGTCTTGGCCTTGCTATTTCTAGAAGGTATGCTTTTGCGATTTGTCAAGAAGTAAGAACATGTTATTTCTTCAAGCTCAAGAGCTTACTGTTTGACAAAAATGTCTTTGTAGTAAATCTTTTTTTGTAAGTATTTTAGTGGTCCATGTATCAGGTTTGTAAAGCTTATGGGGGTCATGTTTGGATCGAGAGCGAGGGATTAGGCAAGGGTTCAACTGTTATATTCATAGTTAAGCTGGGCTTCCCAGATCAGGGAAATTACTTGGAGCATTCAGTTGCACCTCCCATCCAATTCAGCCAAGGGCACATGGATTTCATTGGCTGAAGGTCCTTGTTGTGGAGGGTAATCAGTAGGGAATCACCATTGTTATCTTCTGGTACTTTGTAATAAACTCTCTTTTACTTTTGCATGATTTTTTACAAATGGTCTAATGGTAACCTTTGTGCATTTTGTTCCTTTTACATGCTTCTTCCATTTTTAATGTGGCATGTAATGCATGGAGCAAGTGGGATTATGTTGTACATTTACGCTTTCAAATTGTTGTTGTCCAATAATTTTTGTTCCACTATCGTTATTTTCTGGCAGTTTTCTTAAAAACAACTCTTTCTTTCATGAGTGGGTCCTTTTAATATAACTTGTTATGCTCACATTCAGAGGCTTTAGCTTTATAAGCCACTTAACATAGTGACCTTAATGTTACTTCCTAGCTCATTTTACGTGGATGGACAAATCAACTCATAATATATTATGACATTATGTTTATTACTGCAATTTCACATCAGCAACTGCTCGTCTATTCAGGGTTACTATACCAGGAATGGCATGCAATCTAAGTCTTGATCATTTCTGCATTTTGAATTAAAGCTTCTCTTCTTGTTGTCCATCTTGAATAAGTATAACCTTAGTTTATCCACATTTCAATGCTGGAATCCACTTGCATAGTTTTTTTGCTCATTATTTGACCAATCTGTGGCATTTGCAAAAGGAGGTCTAGTCTTTGAGCCTATAAAATCTCTGATTAGTTTTCAATGTAGCATTTATGTGGCGTAGTCAAATTATCTTTAGTCGTTTAATCATATTGGGTAAAGCCTAATTCATTCTTGTTTGCAGTCATTTATTTAATTATTTCTGAAGTTGGAGGTGGCGCAATGATGCTATTCTATTTCCCTGCAACGCATAGTAGTGACTAGTATGAAAGATCTTCAGACTTCAGAATTGGATCTTAAAAATACATCTGAAAATCTTGCATTATGTCACATCAAAAATATTATTTTACAGTTCTCCTTTTGAATTTTCATTCTTAAATGTTTCTTGTTCAAGTGCTTTATGTAAGGGAAAAACCATGCATTCAACATCATGATTTTAGCATAAGAGGTTTTGCAAGTTTGTTCGGTTGCAAAACTTGACTGTCAAGTCTCTGTCTGGATGATAAGATCAAATCATTGGCATATGTTACTCCTCATCTGAAAATATACATTCTTAACTGACTATTGCTCTATGCAAGATCTGTATTAACAGCTGATGTGCATATATCTCAAGGATGGAGATCTTTTGTTTGGTTTTGCAGGGAAAATAGGATGGTTACCACGAGGATCATAACTAACTTATGCAGTGATGTTGCAAGAGTAACTCTTCAAAATATTTTTGCAAGAGTAATATCAACCACCAACATACGTCTGTTGGTCCAAAGAAAAATTGCTTAAGAGGTATGGATACAGAACAAAAGTCCGCATATGAAAAAATGCAACATAGAAACAAACAAAATTTCAAATTGGGAGATGTACTTGTCAGAGGGATGATAACATTTGTCAAGTTCAAGTTACAAAACATCAAGAGAATAAAATATGAAATTAATGAACCTGCACCTAATGCATTCTACAGCATATAGTGAGTTCATTCTCATCATGTTTGAGTTTTTAGTGCACACTATTGATCTTCAGAATTTTAATGATGAATTTCGCCTTGATTCATAAATTTGTGAAGACTTAAATTCTACAAATCCATGGATGATGCCGTGTTGTTAAGTGATTAAATACTAAAAAAGCAAGGGCCAATTTTAGATGTAAATACTGGTAGCTGTTATACACATCCAAGTGTATCAGTCTGAATGTGTGAATGCCGATACATGTACTTCACATCCATTAGAATCTGATTCACCTCTAGTTCAAGTGCTATTCTTACAGTGCTGCTTGATTACCGCAAGACTCCATATGTCCCATGTAAGTTCACCATAACAAACATGAAAGGGAATGAGTACTGCGGGCACACACAAAAATTATACTCACAAATTCACAATACAATGTTTACACTGGAAACCCCAGTGAGGAAGATTAGCATGGAATATGATGTGTCATGGGCTTGATATTGAGCTCCATCTAGCCGCATAGCAGATACAGAGAAATGCAAGTGCAACTCCACCATGAAATTAGCTCCTACCTCCCTCAACTATGTCATGTAGCTCTCCAAATGGCAGAATTACTTAGAACACTCACTTTGGAATGCCCTCTCTGTTCCCCAAGTGCTTTGCACAATCTGAATACCTCAATATGAAGAAAGAATCTGATGGAAGGTGGAAAGACAAAGGATGACCTCTCTTCTTCCAGGAGTTGGTCTGGATGGCTGTGTGGTGTAACCGTCCAAACTTGGAACAAACAAGCTTGACTCTTCACATCCTAGTTGGGTTGGTTGTCAACTTGGATTGTTACCCATCATAAGGTTTTTGTAACTTGCTGTTGAATCATTATTATTTGCATCTTGTTGTTGAATCCCTGTTTTTACTATCTTGCTATGGAATCTTGATATTTCTCAGTATAATACAATTGATAATATCAATTACATGTATGATCACCTTGTCTTCAAAGGACTTACGGTTATTACATGATTGAGGACTGATACATCAAAATTATTCTGGATCAGGTCTCTTTAGGAGAGATTTTCGGTCCCACAAAAACTCCAAAAATACAAGATAAAATATTATATGATGAAGTTTTTTGTTCTCTTTTTTTCCTTGAAGAGGTTTTGCATCCCTCCCAATCAAATAGAGCTAATTTGGCTTTTGGTGCTGCTGAAAGAAACAGTTTGCTAATGGTCTGAAGTTTTAAAACAGAAATGTTGTACATACCTTGCTCTACCTCATTTGTCTGGGTGTCATCGCTATCTCATGATGTTTGAGCATCTTTGCTGTTCTTACACCAAAAGGATGCTCTGGAAGTTTTGTGACGATGCTGCAGATTTGCACCATCCTCCCTCACAATGGAAAGTGTGGTGGAAAGGTCCTCCATTGTTGCTTCTTCCCTTCTCCCTGGAAAGTAAGCCAAGAGCATTGTCACAGCTTCAATGTCATGCTGAAACATATACAGCTGAAACCAACACATGATCATGCTTCGTATGAAAATGAGCCTCTATATGAGCTACAACCCATGGTGCCAATCAACATTTGACAATACTTTATAACTCCAACAACATGCTATGAAGGCTGTGATGTAAGTCAAATCTCAATCTCCTACAACAACACATTTCATGGAGACATATGTTGGAATCTATTGCACATACAATAAGCTGCCATGACTTATTCTCGCAACTACAACACTTGCTATAGCAGTGTTTGTGATTCAATTACATTGTTTATGCCCAATACCATGCTACAATGCTTGCCATTCCAAATCCGATTTAAAAAAATGCTACACCACATGCATACTACAACAATGGGTTAATGCATGTTTTGACATAGGCTCCAATAGACGATGGGATATATGAATATCCTACCATTTAAGATTTGTTGGATTCACTCAAAGACACGATTTGCAAGTTATGGTTCTCGGAAGAAATATGTGGTAGAATATAATTTGGAAGGATGCGAACTTAAAACCTTTAGAGGGCTCTCTGGTAGATCCTTAAAGTTACAATCACACATGGATATTCACAATGGTACTAATCTAAATGAATTTTGATTTTTTGTGAATAAACTAAAATCAAGAGGGTAACGTAGAAAAAAGTCACACAAACATGTGCTATTATTATTTTGCTAAAACAAACACAAATAATATCTACTGCTTAACAAACACAACTTGTGGAACCCAATATTCACTCAACTTCATATAAACTCTAGTGTAATTAGTTTAAGAGTATAATTAGTTTAAGATTTAGTGAGAAAGCCCTGTACAGATATAGTGGCAAAAGATTTAATTGAACCACAATTATTGTGATAATGACCATCTTTCCACAAAGAATAACTACAATAGCCGAGTTCAATTCAGTTGGCTAATTAAAATAATAATGATGTCATCAAGTTTTAATAGCTACAGAGATCAACCAAGAATTGATGGATAGATGAGCACATTCAATCAATCTTTTAGAGCAACAAGCGCTTGTTAATTACCAAATTTGTAGACTAGCAAAGGCTTAATCTACTTCCCATTCAAGAACGTAGAGATCTAATCACCATGATTATTTAAACAAAACAAAGCGAAGGACACACATTTAACTTTGAAAAAATAATTACTCATAGATAAAGTCACAAAGAGATTCCTCCAAGCTCTTCAAATCTCCATTAAAAATAATATTTGATAAAGTATTTATAATAAAAACTAATGGCATGCACTTACATCACCTAGGGTTTTACATGAAATGAAAGACCACAACTAAAATAACTAACAATAAAGAGTTCTCTTCTAATGAAATTCCTCAAAACAAAGCTTTCACCAAAAATATGAGAGCAAAATGTGGCCACAATTTCTTGATAACTTGCATATATTGTGAGTCTCCTCTAGCTCACGCTCTTAGAACATCTTGTATTGAGACTTGCATGTTCACATTCTTGTACATCTACCCTAGCTTTCCCTTGGCTTTGCATATGTTGTGGTTATATTCGATCCGAGATACATTGAGAACTGACCTCCTTAATTGGTGCTCTATTTTCAAGTGAGTTTTGAATTATCCAACAAGAAACCTTTGAGAAACTCATTTTTGCATGGGATGTCTCAACTTTTCTCATGATGTCAACCACACTCACATGTTTGTTGGTTGCCCCGTTTTTCAACAAAGTGCCCACTTGCTTGGCAAACGAGGCCTTGAAGTTACCTAACACTCTCAAATTCTTGTTGTGTGTATACTCTATCATCCTCATACAATTGTCGTAGTCCTACACTAACAAATAAAGAAACAATAGTCCCAAAGGACATATCCACATGCAATTGAGGTCGTTAGCATACTAGAAGGCTCATTAAAAGCCAATCTCTCCTTTGCCAAGATGTTGTCACATGTGACTACATGATTTGTAAACTCTACTTGGAACTCACAAAATCACAACAAATCATGTCCTATTTTAGCTATGCTCGAAATGACAATCAATTGCTCTTAGTGAATGAGATTCCTAAAGCTTGAATTGCTTGCAAAGCAATGTTTATAAACTGAATTAAACACGAGAATAGTAGGAAATTGAATTCAGACTATGACACAAGATATGATTCCTAGAAAACCCCAAGATGAGGGAAAAACCAACGGGAAAGGGAAATTACTCTCTTTGTCGATTCTCATTGGCCAAATAATAAATATCAAATTCAATGAAAATTTAGAACAGCTTACAACAATGTTCTTCCACTCCTAATACTTCTTCCTCTTGTTACTGTTCTACATTGCTTCTACAAACAACTACACAATCGGATGCTCTCTTACTCATTGATGATGTTTCTAGCTCTTCTTTCCTACTTACAACATCCTTTAGATGTCCTCCTATGCACTCTAGAATCCAAAGACTCGAGCAAGGGAAGAGACAAGGTTCTTTTGGCATCTCCTTGGATGCTTTGCCTACCCCATGGCGGAACCATCGGTGCATGGGTGGTTGTGCAAACTACCGCCTTGTGCAAGGGAAATCTTGTAGCTTTTTTTTCACTTCCTCATGTGCTTTGTTTTCGTTCACTTTTTCTTTCTTTTGGTGTGTTCACTTGATGAAGTAGTGTTTTTAAGATCCCTATAGATCATTACATCATCTAAGCTCATAAAAACAACATTAGTAAGCAAATTTCTTCTAACCAAATTTGACACCATGGCCAACTTCTTCAACATCTATGATCTCCTATCAAGTAACTAAACACCTTTTTATGTGCTTCATCACTATTCACCTTGGCCTCATGTATTTGAGT
The DNA here is from genome assembly GCA_018340775.1 of Taxus wallichiana var. yunnanensis. Taxonomy (NCBI): domain Eukaryota; kingdom Viridiplantae; phylum Streptophyta; class Pinopsida; order Cupressales; family Taxaceae; genus Taxus; species Taxus wallichiana. The sequence continues at coordinate 648,220,858 of CM031239.1, read as the reverse complement.
AAAACACTTGAATAGAAACCTGAGAGCTATTTAAACAATTGTGGCCATGGTTTAAGACACCACAATTTTAGAGTGTGCTTGAGATAACTACCTCTTCATCATTTCCATCATGTCTTTAGACATTTTACATCGGCATATGTCATAATAGAAGCAGGGTCAGCCAATAATTCTATGTCACGAAGGCCATCGAGTCTCTGTTGGTTATTTTCCTCCTTGTGGTGATGGACAAAATGTCCTCCTTTTGAACAATAGTGACTTGATCACCTCTTAAAATTCAATTAGTGGTCACCTTCTTTAGCTTACCACTCACGTTATCAAACCTCTTGTTCACCTTGGTTTGAATAACAATGTTGGGCTTATGAATTTTGGCCAATTTTATACTCCCTATCCATTGTTTGTAAGTCCTCTCTTGTTTGGCAACCACATGGAATGGTCCTCCTTGGGCTCGCTTAGCAATGTTTGAGAGGATGACTTAATAGGCACAATGGTGGTGGAAATAATTGTGATAAGGGTAGTTATGGAAATGGTTATGATAATGGTAGTTGTGGAAACATCACTGATTGATGCAACAATGAGATTGGGATTACAATATGTTGTGAGAATGTGATTAAGCGAAATGTGAATTTATATGCCTGATCTAATTGCTATTGTAGTAGCAAATAAATGTAATAATTAAGTACATAAATTAACTCAAGAAAACTAAGCAATAAAATGTGAAACCCTGGTTGCAAAGAGGGTAAGAAGAGCCTTAGCTGATTTGCAGTGAAATCTGAACAATGTCGAAGTGCTAACCCAATGAATAGGGAGGTAGAAGCGTCACACAGAGACCCAGGAAAATGTAGATTCGAGAGGAACAAAGCTGGACAGGGTGCCTACAAAGGGGTAGGGGTGCTGCATGGCGCCACAAACCAGAAACATGTGCCTATGACTGTCGAAAAGCTCATAAAACCATCTTTGACTAGTCACAAGGTGTTCATTGTCCTTCACCTTTAGTCACTATGAGGTCGCATAATGTTCGTTGAGGTCGCTAGAAACCTGCAATGAAATAATGACCTACAAAACCATCCATCAAACCCTAAAAAATAAAGATGCAAAATGATGGGTCGAACTATCCTCAACTATCACAATGGTGATCTTACGACTGAACGTTGCACTACATCTCAGACCTAATGCAGTTCTCTGTGTGTGTGTGGAATCGTGCCCTAGGTGGCTCTTGTGCATGTCACACTTGATAGCGAAAAAGTAGCTATATGTAAATAAATATAATAGATGTGTGCATGGAATATAATAGACTCCCCTCCTATGAAGTGTATGTAGAATAATACAATCCCTTGCCCTTGAATGGATGCTTTAGAACAAATGCTTTGATGCTCTTGAATAGCCTTTGGATGCAACCTTAGGTGGAGATAGTTAATGCTTAGTGTTTGGTCCCTTATTATGATCACATAACATTATATTTATATGATTCCTTTTTTGAATTTCGTAATTAACCCCAAAAAGGCCAACTACCAAAAGATAAGATGTTCAAATGGCTAGAAAGGAACCGAAAGATGCGAGTAAAGTACAAAGAGGTCGGGCGCCTAGCGCTGGAGTCTTGGTGGGGGCGCTAGTGTTCGGACTCAGAGAAATTGAAGGGTCGGAGGTCAGACTAAGCAATAAGGTGTGCAAAATCAAAAGTGGCAATAAAAAAAGAAAGCAAAGATGGCCAAAGACATGGGTTAGTTAGTACTTTTCTTACTTAGGAATCATATGAATAGTAGTATGCAATCAAGACTAGATAATTACCCAAAGTGCATGATTTTGTGTCTACATTTGCCCCCACTTTATGTTTTTGAGCGAAAGCTTGATAACATAAAGTAGATAGAGATGTGTATCGATAACCATGTAGATCGATGGCGAAGAAGCATGCCAAGAGACAAGGAAAAGTGTGGAGTGATAAAAGGTGGAGTGTGGAGACTAAAGATGAGAAAGTGCAAAAAGTGATGAGATAATGACCTAGGGTGGAAACACATGTTATAGAGGTCTCCATTGTACTTGTTGATATCGATGTTGATGTGATTGATGTTGTTGTTGAATGATGTTGACTCGCTTCCTATACGAGATAGACCTACAAAAGAGAATAATGAACAAGTAGTTAACTACGCATGTATTTGGGTAAAAATTATGTAAGGAAGTATGTGAAATGAAAAATGTGAAAAGGGAACATGTGCACCTGATCCATGATGAAGAAAAGAGTGTAGAAAGGACCTTGTAGATGTTGTTGACGACCGAAGTTTTTTGGGCAATCTCATGTCATTGTATCGGTGCAAGTTTTTTGGGCGATCTCACGCCAATGATCTGGAAGAAGTGTAGGGAGAAAAGTCTGGTGTCATCCTCCAACCTTTAACTACTTCTCGTGAATGTAGAACACCATTGTAGATGGTGTGTAAAAATATGATCCGGTCTAGCCATTTCCAATCCAATGTTGTGGATGGGAAAAGAAGTTGTCATGTGTGTTGCGAGCTAAAGGACTCTTTGCCCCGTCAAAAGCTCCTGTGTGAAGTGTTGTAGAATGTGTTGCACTAAAGAATGTTGTGTAACTGCCCCCTAGTTATAAGCATCTAGGAAGGGCTCTAGTGGTTGTACCATGTTAAGGACCCAAGTCTAATTACGAGCCATAAATTGAAGACTATATTGTACCGGTATTGTGTTGTGATGTGTAATGATTGTAAGACGCTATATGGGGTGACTGACTCACCCAAATGATGCCCTCCCTTGTTTTGGGTGCATGTGACATCGCTGAAAGGAGAATGCGGCCCAAAGGAGGACCGACCATTGTGTTGAAATTGTGCCTCGCATGGGGGAAGTGTGCTTGGTAGAAAACAATGCACACAAAAAAAAAGTGGTTAGAAGACAAGTGTTTTTATTGATAAAGTAGGTTGATGGGGCCCGTTCCCATTACAAGATGGGCTAATATACCACTAAAACATTACCTAACACAGTTGGGCCTTCAAACCCCAGATGATTAGAGTTCAAGCCTACGAAACTTTTCTTAACTAAGCATTCAGTTAAAGGCTAATTCCCACACTGGGATGGGAAATAGTCAATATTACCCATTCAACCTTTTTTATTTTTCCTTTTCTAGACCTCATGCCACTTGTTATTCTCTAATGAAATCACTAGCATAAGATCACATGGATTTGTTGAAGTCGTCTAATTATCCAACGAGGATTCCTGATCCGAATCCGATTTGACAGGAGAATGCCCTCTTTTCATTCCACTAACCACAATAATCTCCTGAGATTCTGAACTGTATCCGTGTTTTCTTTTTCCATGTTTACCTCCACCTTATTCTCGGTACTAAATTTGTTGGGCTTCTCCTTAAATGTTGTTACATCCAATTCAAAGGTCCCCATTCTCTAGTGCAAGCCGAGCCACTCTTCTTTGTTGATTTCTTATTCAAAGGACATGATGCTCGCAGATGACTAGAGTTTCTACAAATTCTATACCAGAATGTCATGTTTTCATAATCTAAAGGTTGTAAATGTTGAAAAAAATTTCAAATTTTAAATTGATTTGATCCGACAATCCTTTACTCAAATCAACTTCCACACACATATGAGTGAAGGAGCATAGGCCCGCATGAGTTCTATCCAGGTCTTCTTTTATAAACCTACCCAATACATTTCCAATATCTTCCAAAGTGCATACCAAAGGTGCAAAGGAAGGTTGGGTAGTCTAACCCAAACCGATGTTTTGGAGATCGAAAGAGTATTTGGGTCAAATTATGGGAACCGTGGCATCAAAAATAGACCAACGTTACGCTAGAACCACGATCCATCAGACAAAGCATCGCTAGTAATCCTTCACCTCTCTGAAATGAACCACAAAACAACGTCTGAAACAAAGGGAAATTTCACACTAGTCTGTCCAATTCTAAAAAATCCATTGGTATAGATCTAAAGAACAAGGCCATAGGCCATTGAAGCGGCCTATTATGGCATCCTGAGATAAATTTTGAAAATAATCCTCCACCTCCTGACTTTCAATGACCAACGATGGGGTTTCTTTAGGAAGATCAACCAAAAACGCTTGATTTCTGGAATATAGCCACCGGTTTTACCAAAGGCATCTTTGAATGAAACCGTAGGTTTGAAACTCCCATTGCCTTAAGTGTCTCCCCCTGTATTACCATTGGCCACTCCACCGAACTCCCCAAAACGCACCCACCCGCCATCTTAGATTTCTCTTTGAGTGGAAAAGGGTTAGGGCACAGATTTTGCCCATCCTCGGAAGCTATTGCACTGCCCACATGAGCCCGATTCCTTTTAGGGGTTCCTCCTATTCTATTTCCATGCCATGCAATCTCCCCAAAAATCCCTTCGATCCTCACAGCTAGACCGATTCACAGTTTTAGGATTTGTCACATTTTCACGATTAGTCGCCATTCGTTCCCCCTAATTGAATATTGAACCATGTGTCAAGGCTAACTAGGATACAATGTTAGTACAAGAAAACATGCATGTAAAATTTAAGCTAGTAGACAAGAAGACAATGTGTAAGATAATACGTAAGAAAACAATTTGCAAGAGAACAATGTAGACTGCAAAAGTGAGTTTCAAACATGGGACACCACTCAAGATGTCACAAGACAATCAAGGCCGACTAGGCCAAAAGCAAACAAGTGTGCACACAAGACAAAGGGAAAAGCTCGCAAATAGTGAAAAGCAATGACAAGCAAAAACAAACAAACAAGACGACCATGGAAGCAATAAACCTTCAAGACAAATGTTGCACATGAAACACCCATTAGCATGTTAGAAAGATAAAATATATGTGAAAGCATGTATAATCCGATACTAATGTGCTATGAAACAAAATGAAACAATAGCACCTGTAGTGTACGAAATTGGATGCCCCCAGGAGCCATTGTGGGAATGGTAATAGATATCGAGCCAAACATCCATGCTGCATGTATCGATCTATACAATCTGTGATGATAACTAGAAAGCAAGTGAACGCGCATGTGTGTATGGAAATAAAATGACATACAAGATATTTATCTAGCATGTGTTATAAAGTGTACATGTAATGAGTAAATGTAAGCAAGACTAAATGTGACCAAGATATGTAGCATGTTGTAGATGAGTGATATGGAATGAAATGCATAATTAGTGTGATAGGATCTGCATGCCCCCGAGTGAGTGTGAATGAGTGTGCATGAGATGAGGTTCATTTATATAAGCCCCCTCAGAGTCAAGAATGAACCATGTAGAGCGTGTGTCATTGGGAAATGGTTTGAATGTGTGTACATAAGAAAGATGTGATCGTCAAAGTGCACAGTGTAGAGTGTAAGCGCGTGAGTGAATGAGTGAGTGATTGAACACGTACATGTGGTGAGATCCATTTGAGATGTAGACCCTTGACGAGTATGGATCGTGGAACTAAAGTGCTTCATAGGGTGGTGTGTTGCATTGATTGTGTGAGAGGTATGTGCATTGTGTTGTGTTGTTTGCGCATGAGAGAAAGATGTCGTGAATGTGGGTGCTTATGTGGGAGATTTATTGGGTAGCCATCGATTGTGTTGTGTATTGCAAAGATGTCGAGTGTGTAGTAGGTTGTGATGATTATGAACATGTTGAGTGTGTAATGTTGTGTGTTGAGGGAGATGTATTGTGAACTCTGTCGGGCATGTAGTAGGTTGTGTCACATGTGAAAGTATCGAATAGGTAGTGTGTTATGGATATGTAGATCATGCAAGATGTGTGTGTTGATTATACACAAGAGATATGTGTTGTATGATGTAAGGGATGCATGTTGTGTGATTTAGGAGAGATATGTCATGAAAGCACTAAGTGTGAAACATGTTGTAAATGTGTCAAGTGTGTTTGTATGTTGTGTTGAAGATGCGAGGAGAGTATGTGTTGTTTGTTGTTGTGTTGAGGTTGTATTGATAAATAAGTGTGAGAAATATGTATTTTGTGTGTTGAGTATGTAGCATGTAATGTTGAATGTGTGGTAGAAGGTGTCGTATGTGTGTTGATTGTATAGGGATGAAGATGTGTGAGAAATAGGATGATGTGTAATGTAGTGTGTAGTGTATGTGAGGTTCATGTGTATAGGATGCCCTCAACAATCAAGTGTGAACCATAGCACAAGAGTGCGTCATCGGGAAATGATGATACAAAAGTGTGTATCAAGATGTATATGGTGTATGTGAAAATCTAAATGTGAAGTGATGAGAAAATAAGATGCGTGTCAATGCTAGGGGGAATAAGTGTGATGCCCCCCAAGTATGTGATGATAAGAACGATCAAGTAACACTGTCTAAAATATCATCATTGTCTTGATCGAAGCCGACTAGAGCTGCATTGGAGACTTGATAAGAAATAGTATGAGGTGGATCATATAAAGATCCATTCGACATAAGGTGTATATGGTCATTGCATACTCTTCATCGGTGAAAGGTGTTGGCAGACACATGTGTGTGTACCAATGAGTAAGATTTTGACACGGCCGAATGGCATAGGAAAAGTGATGGAAGTGTGATTGGAGTCTAAAGTGCCCCTAATATAATCAATCCAAGATTTCCCAAGTGTCAATGGAGAAGTACGATGGGCACATGCAACAAATACTACTAAATGGAATACACAAATATTATAGGCGACAAATAATGTGAAAATATCCATGATAAAGATAAGGTGAGTGAGGCGGTGGTAGAATATCATTGAGCATCAAGACAAGCCTAGTTAAGTTGTCATATGTACAAAAATACCAGAACAAGCACGATCTAACGAGATATGATGCCAATAAGAATTATTGATGAAAAGCGTACATGTGAAAGGAGGTGGCATGACATGCAGGGCTGCCTATGTGAGGGTGAAACAACATTCAGAGTGTGGACATACTCTTGATAAAGTACCATAACATTAGTAGGAGGGGTTTTGAATTTGTGTTCACCAAGGCCATCGGCCACGAAAGTATCATTGAAATATGATTCATCTATTCGATAGGAGTGAAATTAAGTTTTCACAATGTTTCATCAGTAGGTTCAATAGTATCAACTTCATCATCAGAGCCATCATAATCATCTATGTAGGCATTGTCATGTTGTATAGATGTGTCGAGGATATTGGTAGGAGGTAGACTAGATGTAGGAGCGATAGGAGCCTTGACAAGCGGCATCATGCTTAGAGGTGCGACACTATGGGAGAGATGATAACAAAGAGTATGAGTAGAAATGGCTGGAGTGCTTGGAGCAAAGGAACAGGACTATGAAGCGCTAGATTGACCAATGTCATATGTATCAATACTATTATATGGAATAGGATGTGATGGAGGAATATGTATAGTAGTAACAATGTTTATGTGACAAAATTTGAATGGCTCAAAGTCTGCAGTAATGGTATGTTCATATCCATCATGCAAGAATTTGACGATTGCATTGGTCAGATGGATGGAACAACTTGATTGCATGAATACAAGGTTGTCCTAGTAAAATATTGAATTGAAATGAAGTATCGATAATGAATAATTTTGTGAGGACAGTCTTAGGCCTGATTTGAATATGTAATGAAAGAGTTCCTAAGCATGTATGAGAAGTTGAATCATTGCCTCGAATAAGAGTGGAATTCTTAGAAATCAGATTATCTTCAATACCCAATTGTTTGAGAATGGAATGAGCACATAGGTTGTAAGAACCATTGTCAATAAGGATATGCTTAATACAAGTGGTGCCGATAATGGCAAGTGGCAAAGGCACACATGGATTGTCATGACAATATGTCCTCATTAGTAAATGATAAGCAAAGAGCACACATGGATTGTCATTAACAAATGAATAGGAATAAGTCCACAATATAACTAAATCTATCATAAACATCAAGATGAGAGCTTAATGAGATAAAATTCTACAATAATGCATGAATCAAACTAACATTACTATGTTACCTCTACTTCTCTAGATTGCTTAATATAAAGATGAACCTAGTTAGATCCTAAGCAATCAATTTTGTGTTGTTTTCTCCAAATGGTGAAGAGATCTCTCTAAAATGGCTACAAGACCATGTTTAGATATTCTCCTACTAACCAAGCTTGAAGGAATGGATGCAAGATGGAGAAGCTACTACAATGAGGAATGACTCAAGATCAAATGCTTCTAGATTTAGCTAATGCAAATGAGAATTTTCCAAAGTCTTAAAGTGTGTAAGGTGTAAAATTGAAAGGGATGCCTTAGGCTTGTATTTATAGGTTTCCATTTGGAAAGTTTAGAATCCTAGTGCATGTGGGACAAAAGGTAAAGCCCAAAATAGACTTTTACAAGTCAATGCACTTTTTGATTAGATTAGGAGCTAATTAATCTTTTAGGATTAATTAAGGATCCTAAGTAGGCTTAGGAAGCTTTCTGAGAGCATCTAGAAGGGTTTTGATAGATTTTGAAGTTTTGGAAGCAGATTTAGCCAATAAGAAGGTTTATTGGTTAAATGCAAGATTAGAGGCTTAATTAACATATAATTAGCTAATTAAGAGGATTATCACTAATCAAAATGTCATTAATTGGCATCCTGAGTGAATTAGAAGCATAGTTAGATAATGAAGTGTCGTTATTTGACCAAAGTGAGAGGAAGTGAAGATAGTTAGTGCAATTTAAGTATTAAATTGCATAAGCGGATTTTAGGTGTCTACATTTGCCCCTCTTTGGGGTGGCGTAAGCGATGCCACTTCAAAGATAGTAGACAAGTACAAACAAATAAAATTTTTGAAGGGGTAGAAGAAAAATTAGTAGAATGAAGGATGCCCCTCGAGTGTCGATGGGGTGATGAAAGAGGTCAATCAACGATCAAAAATATAAAGAGGAAAGGAAAGAGCGGGGAAAATCCATTGTAATGGGAGACATGATGATGATATATACCAATATCGATATAGAGTAGAGGTGTGGGCCTCGATCCTGCATAATACCAATATAAACTCTTTTGTTGAAAAAGTTCATGGGGGTATCATTGTGAAGCGCAAGATATGCTTTTCTTAATAGATATGTAGAAATGATTTGTAGCAGGTGATCCCTATTGCCCCAAGTGAGTTGGAAGAATAGTGTAGGATAGAAGAGAATGATAGGGAGGAAAATGAAGATGAAGAGAATGGAAATAGCTTGCATCCAACTAATGTAAACAACTTTATTTCATCATATTGCTAATGATCTACATCATCGGTCCTTTATTATAAATAAGCATACAAAAAAAGTGAGGTAGAAAGGAAGTAGTTTTTTTATGAAAAGGACAAAGGTATGGAAAAAAAATGTAATCTTATATACATGGATATTACCATAAAATGTTAAAAGGATATGAAAATGTAGCTAGAAGCCTTGTATGAAAAGGTGATTAGCCCAAGGCACAAATCACGTAAGATGACATGAAAAAAATATAATACAAACATTTGTTCATTTGCTAAAAATGCTTAACTCCATGCAACATACATAATGCAATGCAATACGAGAAAGTAAACAAGCTAACCTAATAGGAAAACAAGTACACACACACATACTCAAACAAACAATGTTCAAGATAATTGTACAAATGTTTTTGTTATCAAGCTTCATTTCACTTGTGTGAATTAATGAAAAGGGTTAATGATGGTGCCCCAAGAAAGGATACATGCGAGGGGAATATACGGAGGACACAGGGGTCCCATGGAAAAGTAATCATGCACTATGATACTACCCCAAGCAACGTGTTCATGCAAGGGAAGAATAAACATAGTAAGCAAACCAACTTTTGTTAATGGAAGGTAGATCCAAATGATCCATGAGTCACACACAAGAACATGTGAGAATCAAAGAAAGATGTTTTTGTAGGATGATTTTTGATGTTTGAGTACGATGCATGTGATACAGGCTTTATTGCGTGCATGCTCATTACCATTTTTTTTTTTTTTATGTGATGTTTTCAAATTTTTAGGATTTTTGTGAAAGTTTTATATTGTTTTTGAGTTTTATGGAAACGTATTTGAATGTTTTGATTTTCCAACTAACATATTTGAATGTTTTGGGATTTTTCAAAAGTTATACAATTTTTTGTGATTTTCTAAACATATTTGAATGTTTTTGGTATTTTTGAAAGTTTTCCAAAACTATGTACATGAAAAGAAAAGGAACATGGATGCCCCAACAATAGATGGGATGTACAAGGGAAGAATGCCACGCGTATGTACAAGATAGTGAAGATGTGAAGATGGCCCCAACGTTAGATGGGAATATACAAAGGTGAACCCTTCACATATATACAAGATATAGGATCAAGGCCAATATGGATAGGTTCAACATGATGATGAACACAAACCAATGAAGTGCTAAGAAGGAGCAAGGATGCCCCTAAGTGTAGATGGCCAAGAAACGCACATTGATAGAAAAGTAGTAGAAGATTGTTTTTTTGAAAGGGGAACAAAAAGGTTCCCTCTAAACATGGAAAAAAGAAATCTTATACACATGGATGTTTTGAAAGAAATAAGAATAAATAAAATGTGCATATGAAGGATATGGAAAGTGTAGCTAAAAGCCTCACATGAAAAAGGTGATTAGCCAAAAGGCACAAATCATGAGACAAGATATAGACTAAAGTAAGAGTTTGAACAAGGTCCAAAAAAACACTTGGTAACATACTAATCATGTTTTCTCATAGAGATCCAGTGTGTGCATGTGGAAATTTATTACCTCTTGGAGGGAAGATTTAATAGACAACAAATGAAGACACCTAGCCAATGTGTAGGAATGATTTATTTTCAAGGTTGATTTGTGAATGGAGGGTGGAAGGAGAGCATACATTGCTCTGCTGCTAGCCAAGCATCCATAGCCCTGATGGAGATGTATTTGATTCTAATCACAACATTTCTCTACTACTAGTCAGGCGTCCATAGCCTCGAGAGATATTATTGGAAATACCCCAAGAGAGAGTTATATATCAATTTGATTTTTTCTTTTGATTTTGATTTGATTTTTGATTTTTTTTTTCTAAAAACTTATTTCAGCTCTCTTGATTGTTTTGACAAGGGGTTAAGAATCACTAATGGCTTGATGGAAGGATGTGGAAGTGATTGTGATGATGACATTGGCTAGTGTCAACAAATATATCCAAAATTTCTTCACAACAAGTTTATTAGATGTAGATAGTGATAGGATCTCTAAGAGGTCATTGTTCTTTAATTTACCAAGGTGATGAAAGACCAAGGTCAAATGGATACCATAGAGATAAATGTCACAAAATGTGTGTGAATAGACTAACCAAAATATCATCAAGGGATGAAAATGGTGGATGACTTGCAAGGAATGGAAAGAAAGGAAGAAAGAACATCCATGTGTATGCAATACCTGATTGCAATGTTTGATCTTTGTATTTTTGATTTTTGTAATGTTTTAATGTTTTCTTTTTTTTTTGTATTTTTGATTTTTTTTTAGATTTTTGAAAGTTGGGACCAATAATGTCACTCTATGTGATAAGATCCAACAACAATGTTTGTGATTTCCTTGATAAGGAGATTAAGCATGTTTTCTTATCAAGAGTCATATTATCTCTGATCTCGATGATCGTGGTGAGCTCATACTCAACAAATGACTGTGATTTATCTTGAAACATGGATTTCATATGTGGGAGCTTGAGTTCCCTATCCAGAGGTTTATGCACTTTACGCCATACTTGATGGTTACATTGGTGTGCATTCTTGAATCACGTTTGATTCTAAACTTATGGTTGTTTAACTTGTTGGGAGCTTTGGAGCTCTTGGAATTTTTGATCTTAGCTTGATAAAGAAATTGTTTGGGTTTCCTATAAGCTAATACGTGACTTGTCTGATCTTGAGAAGTGGGAGAAGAAAGTTTAATGTTTAGATTGATGTGAGAAGTGATGGTGGGGGCTTTCCACAATCATTGATAGAAGGATAATGTGATGGACGAAAAGGATACGATCCAAGAATTGAAGAGGATGGGCTACCAGGAGGTGTCCCATAGATTGAAGATGAAGGGCTACTAGGATGTGGCCCAAGAGTATGGAAGATGAAGGACTACCTGGAGGATTCCCATATATAGAAGATGATGGACTACCTAGAGGTGGCCATAGAATAAAAATGAGGGATGCTATGGACATGCCCTAAGAATGGACAAAGATGAGCTACCAGGAGGTGAGCTACATTTTGAAAGATAACAAAGGGCTACTAGGATGTGGCCCAAGAATAGATGATAATGGGCTAGAGGAAATGAACCACAAATGAATGATGATGAAGGGATTGAACTTAGGCTACTTGAGGTGGCCCACATATAGAAGAAGATGATGGGCTACTAGTGGTGACCCAAGGTAAGATTGTGATTGAGGAATCATGATAGATAAATAATGATTGGGTAATGAGAAGATAGGTCATGGATCAATGATAAACCAGAATTTCATCATGCGATGAAGAATGATGAAGATGGAAGAATAAGAGGAGGATCACTTTCGATGATCCTAGGATCTTCCATTGTTTCCTAAAAAAGGAATCAACCTCTTCCCCATAATACATGAACGTATTGAGGTCTAAAGAGAATCCTTGCTCATGGTCCTCTAGAGGAATGTCATCATGTAACCCCATGAATTCTTTGATCACTTCTTCATTCTGAAAGAAATCGATCGGTATGGGTTGTTTTTCTCGACCATAAGAGGTTGATTAGAAGAAAGGGGTCCAACTAGTGTGGAAGATCTAGAAGATGTTTGATGATGTAGATGAGGAAAGGTTTGACCTTATTGTGTCCACAAAGGAATTGATAGTGCATCAAAAATATATCTTAGCACATCATTTCTTGTGAAATGGTTCATGTGGATGCAAACATCGATCTTTAGAATATTGATGAATATATAATAAGGCATGATCAAAATGACCTAGGGGCCAAAGAGGAATAGGATTTTGATTGATAGAAGAAGATGACTCGAGATGAAGTAGACTTTGATTTGATGTCTTGTGAGTGGAAGAAGATGGCATTGGTTTACCTATAAGATGATATAGTGTCGGTAAACAAATAGGATTGCATAGAAAGTCCATAGATTACAACGTAGGAGTCAACTTGGATGATTGATTATAAGGAATTTGAATCACACAAATCTTCAAAGGAGGAAGACTTCATTGAGGTGACTGATAAAGGGGGTCCTGTAGAGAAAGGGAGGACCTTGACTTAGGAGTTGAATTAGAGGAATCTGAATAATAGTTTGATCAAAAGCATCAAAATATTGAGAGGAATCAGAAGAATAGTTTCAATTAGATCATCAAAAAAGAATCAATGGAATGTTTGATTGGACTCATCAAAAATATACCATTTACATGAGATGAAGGTGGGGAACATGGTAACCAAATGAGTTTTTCTAGCATGAAGAACCAAAAGGTTTAGTCATGATGGGCATATTTTGATGGAAATGTCGAAACCTAGATTCCTTATTATCATGTAAGTATGAGGAAACCCATGCGATAATAAGTCATTTTTAGCATTTGTTTAATGTCTAAATTCTTAGACCTATATAGTGTGATTGAACTCCTTCACAAGGGAAGGAAGTTCCATGTCGATTCGGGAAGCATAAATAACAAACATAATGACACTAGACATTTAGCAAAAAAAAAGGATAAGTGAAAATGAAACTTTTACCAAATTTTTCAATGTTCAAATTTTTGATTCAAATTGATTCAAGTTGATAAAATGAGATCATTTTCTCTAAGGTTTGAAAAATGTGTACAAGGACTACAATGACCCTAGGAAAATCAACAACGTAGAACAACACATTATTATCAAGTCAAAAAAATTCAAAAAATAAATGGTAACAAGTCTAAAATCAATATGAACCAAGGAAAACCAAAGAATAAAGAATGACCCCTAAATGGGGCACCATATAAGAAAGCCTAGGAATCAACAATTTTGGTAATGACTATGATCCAACCACTATGAGAACTTACTCCTATGCAAATTTTATCAAAGATAGTTGTAATGTAAAATAGTGACAACACAATATCACTACTTAGGTCAAGTTTGATATAAACAAGGCCTAAGTACTAAGAAGGTGTTGATGTGATCTCCCAACAAGGTATACTAAAACAAGTTTTTAGAAACAAACAAAACCTAAATTTAAAAAAGAGGCTACCCATGTGAGCAAGCAAACAACAACACTATTTGGATACATAAATCAAGCTTTGTAGAAAAAGGAAAGATTTTTAGTATCAAAATGATGTCACCACAATGCTAACAATGTAACACAAACTTTTTCAAGACTTGAAGGTAATGTTGGGATCAAAAACTAAGTCAAAGTATATCAGAATTTGTTATTTATGCAAGTAGCATAACAATACAACTTAGAACTTAAATCAAGTTTCCCAAGGAAAACAAGACGTAAGTATCCAACTTGTAGTGATAAGATACATGCAAATGTAACAAACTCAAAGGAAGTCAATGATGAGACTACCTAACTATGATGATAATGTGTCTCAATATGGGTTTGAGACAAAGGGCCTACTAGAACATGAAGATGTACCATTCACACTTTCAACACTTGCATTCCGGCATTGCAACCTAGTCATGCAAGTAGACTACAAAAGTGGTGGACATGATTATTTCTAGTGGTATCCACATATGTTGTTTCTTTTTTGTCCCAAAATGGGCAACAAGAAAACAAAGGAGTAATCCAAGTGAGGTTGAAAGATACTTGGCATTCACTTTGGTAGAGTTTCACCTCACCTTAGGGCGAGTGAGAAACTAAGATAAAGTAATGCTTTGTAAATTTCATGATGAATGACACTTAGTTCAAACTTGATGGACTCTCTCCTTGTTTCGAACAACAAGGTTTTGACTCAAAAGTTTTACTTCGTGAAATATTTATAAAACATGATTGGTTTGATATGGTAAAGTTGGCTCCAAGATGAAATAGCTTCCTATTTGGTTCTCTCAACTAGGTGTCACAAACTACCTCTGCAAGCTTGGTTTTCCAAGGAATTCACACTAACTAAACCTTGAGTATCCCGGCTTTACTTTTACCCCCTTTGATACAATGAGCATAAAATGTGTTCAGTTGTATTTTCACTAGGGTCACATGAAGATAGTTTTGACTCTAAACTCACAAGTGTAAACTAATCAAGTAGGTAAGTGAGTGCTTCCCATTTCATCCACAAGGTTCCCTCTTGTGTGGACTACTTTGGGGTTCCTAGGAGCATCCCTCTTGTTATCTTAAGGCTTATGCCAAAGGGAGTTTCTCCTAGTTTAAAGTGGATGAGTTTACCCTTATCTGAACCTACATATCAAGTGTTTTGAATGTGGTGTGTTTTCTTATCTTTTAACTTAATGAGGTTTTGCACACCGTTGGCAACCTACAACAAAATGTGTTAGCTTTTGTTTAGATCCTGATTCCTTCACGAGTGATATGGTCCTTCATGCAAGATTAGTAGTTCTCAAAATGATCAAGGCATCATAGAAAGAGGATCAAACATTGTTTTTGATTCCTAAGATCGTCCTAAGACGCAAAGGAAGAGCATACACAATGAGAAATCGACTAGTTAGCAAATAATGAAGAAAGCCTACAAATCAAATGCACAACTCATTATTTTTACTCAAATTGAAGTTCATTCCTTTAGAAATATTTGATGAAGTGTTTTGAAAGCATGAAAGAGGTGTTGAATCATTTTTGATTCCCAAGATCACCTAAAAGGTGCGAGGGAAGAGCATACATGATCCTAGCCTCATAAATGAAAATGTAACTATGAAAACCACTAATGTAACTCAAGAAGACCCTATAAAGTGTTAAAAAATATAAGGAAACAAAAACTTTTCCATTTTAACACAGTGTTCAATTTTATATAATCATGCAGCACACACTACCCTTTAGAACGTATGTGCACCCCTAACAACGTATGTACGCACCTAACAAAGTATGTGTTCCCCCCTCAAAAACACACAAATTTTAACATATGTGGACAGAGAAGCACCTGCACCCTTCTTTTGGCGTATGTGCCCCTAAAGCATATGCACGCGTATGTCAAAAAAGAAAGATAACACAAAGGGGAGGCAAGTGTGTGCGCATCTAGAGAGAGACGTATGCATCCTTGCGTGTATGCACAGCAAATGCGTGTGTCTGGTAAATTTTATCACAGAGGGCCAAAAATATAGGAAGTATATGTGGGCAGGAAGCATAGTGCACCCCCCGAACGTGTGTGCGTGCCCTATGCTACAAGTGTGTGTGAGTTTGAGCGTATGTGTGCCTTCTAAGCACTCTTTGCGCATGTACCTCTGAACAACACAAAAAAAGACGAAAAATGACTTCTGAAATTGCAAACAGGTCAAAACTTTTCTCTTTAAACCAATTTCTAACAAAAACCCATTAAATTTGCATGCAAAAGGAAGATTCAACACACATAAGGTTAGAAAATGCTTGAGACAAATCTATTTAATCCTCAAAATGCATGATATAGTTTAGAAAAAATGAGGTAAATCACAAAGCTTGAAATCAACTTCTATGGACCATGGAGTAAGGTCCCACTGGGCATGCCAAATGTATGCATGAAAAGATTAGCTATGACAATAACATGAAACTAACACCTAGTAGTTCCACAATATAACTAAATCTATCATAAACATCAAGATGAGAGCTTAATGAGATAAACTTCTACAATAATGCATGAATCAAACTAACATTACTATGTTACCTCTACTTCTCTAGATTGCTTAATATAAAGATGAACCTAGTTAGATCCTAAGCAATCAGTTTTGTGTTGTTTGCTCCAAGTGGTGAAGAGATCTCTCTAAAATGGCTACAAGACCATGTTTAGATATTCTCCTACTAACCAAGCTTGAAGGAATGGATGCAAGATGGAGAAGCTACTTCAATGGAGAATGGCTCAAGATCAAATGCTTCTAGCTTTAGCTAATGCAAATGAGATATTTGCCAAAGTCTCAAAGTGTGTAAGGTGTAAAATTGAAAGGGATGCCTTAGGCTTGTATTTATAGGTTTCCATTTGGGAAAGTTTAGAATCCTAGTGCATGTGGGACAAAAGGTAAGCCCAAAATAGACTTTTACAAGTCAATGCACTTTTGATTAGATTAGGAGCTAATTAATCTTTTAAGATTAATTAAGGATCTGGAATAGAAATGGGTGGAGTCATAGGAGGATGAGTGCGACAAGTAGTTACTACATTGATAAAAGGATTAGCCTTAAGCATAATACATTGAGGAGGATGCATGATATGAACTTGTATGGAATCAACAGTAGTAGTAACCACACCGAAACCCTAGTGGGAGTGAAATAAAGATAAGACGATGTATCCATGACTCAATAAGGTGAAGACATACTCAGAAGAAAGGGTTTGAATGGTCGGGTTCACCAAAATGATTAAGCAAAATGTGAATTTATATGCCTAATCTAATTGCTATTGTAGTAGTAAATAAATGCAGCAATTAAGTACATAAATTAACTCAAGCAAACTAAGAAATAAAATGTGAAACCCTAGTTACAAAGAGAGTAAGAAGAGCCTTAGTTGATTCACAATGAAATCGAACTATGCCAAATGTTGACCCAATGAATAGGGATGTAGAAACGTCCCACAGAGATCCAAGAAAATGTAGATCCCGTGAGTGCCAAAGATAAAATATTAAACATTTTTCATGTGTTACAAAGAATATGAGTCTACCCTTGGTGAGATAAAACTTGAGTAGAACAAAATATATATACTTATAATCTAAATACAATTTCTTGTTTTGGGACTATCAAATCGAAATAAAGATAATGTGATTGAATAATGTTTATAGGGAAAATGTATCTTGAATCTAAACCACCCTCCCTTAAATCCTAGTATTGCTTTACGGAAATCAAGTCATATTCACTTGAGTTGCAAGGGTAAAATGTAGGCATTGAATAAATGTTTGAGAACATAAGTTTAACATATGAACGAGTGAATTAAGAACTTTGTATGCATTTTGCAATATGCCAAATAATTATGTAAGTTATGGAGATTGTCATAAGAGATAAAGAGCCAAATTAAAAGGTTGGCCTATAAGTTGAATGTGAAATGAATTAAAGAATTTTTGGGTGGAAAAAGGATAAAAATATCCTTTCCAATAATGTTCTTGAAATGTTAATTGTAACTAAGATTTAATCATGGTAATGATGTGTCGTGGGTTTGCCAACCCTTGAGTCTTTTTTTGTGGTTGGGTCATTGCTAACATTTGTTCATTAGGGAAAATGTGGTATCAACATGTATATGGTGTTTTCGTGTGTCTATGTGAGTCTATGAATTATGTAAGTGTCTTGTGCGTTGTTGAGTTTCACTTCTTGGAGCCCTTGTGGTGTTGTGTAGTGAACAATGTAAGTCAAAAAAATTATCCTGGTATTTTTACTATGTATTTGTGTGTGTAAATTGTGGCGTTACACTTGGTATCGAAGAAAGGATCATGCTCTTGAATCTCTCCGGGAAAAATTGGAGTTGTGATGGTGTTGCATGATGGTGGTGGATATTGGAAGAGTAATGTGATATATGCGTGATGTGAACTATGTCGTAATTGTGATATTTTGAATGCACATGTTGTGTAGTCACTTAGTGTGTATTTGTTATCATATTGATGTGCTTGTGATGAGATTATTCCTCTCCTTTTCATAGATTCTATAAAGAGTCCATGTGTGATATACCACCTTATTGTGTGTGAAAAAAGCATGTTATTGTGGATTGTGGAGTATTGGAGCATTTTGGGCATTATGTGATATGAAGGTGTATTGAGGTATCAGCATGACAACATTGTTGTAAAGTGAATTGGATTTTATCGTGGTGTCTTCACCGTGTTTATGATAAACCATGTGTGTCACCACGTTGTAATTGGAATTGATTATATGTTGTAAGGTTATACATTGTGTTCCTCATACGTATAATTCATAAAAAATGTGATGGTTCATGTCGTGATTTAGGGGCATATGGTGGGTGTATGATCCCTAATGTACAATGATTGCACTTTGGGTGTAGAATGTGGTAATGTGATCTTTCGTAACCCATAAATTAATGATTGTGTTATACCCTATATATATACCATGCATAAGACGCTATGGTTAATGTACGTGAATCACCATTGTGTTAGTGATGTAGCTATATGTTATGTTGTGGACCCTACACTAACCGACCCTAAGGGAAATCGGTAAACTATGTATGTTTGGAGTGAGATAATGTGTACCATTTATCAGTCACTCGAGCCGAGTACGAGATAGGAAGTGGAGCCTTACATAGGATGAAAACCTATTTTTCTTTGTTTGGTATGTGTGGCACTTGCTCAATGGGTGTCATGCATATTGTGTTTCGTAGACACCTTAGGCTCAATAGATGGTGACTTGTACTCCTTTCTCTCTCCCGATATGGTTATCGTATGGATTAAACCTATGTGATTTTGACTATGTTAAGCCTTGTCGAAGTGGTGGCGGGATGCTTCAGATAGATATGATGACTATTGTATTATTGATATGATATTTTATGAGCCAAGGCTCGATGTTTCCTAGTGCCAGCAACTCATTGAGTACCCCCTTGGTGGTTGTATAAGGCCACATAGTTATTGTAATGTGCTATCTCCATATACGTATTTTATTCGTAAATTGAACATTTTTTTTCTTTTCTTGCAAGAACCAACAATTTTCTTGATTGACATGTTCTTATATTTTGGGCATTTATTTGGTTGTTGCACTAACATGCGGATTTTGCACTAACCATGGCTAACTATCCATTTTATTTTCTTAGTTTTAAATTTGTGAATCAAGTTTACAAGTTTTATAGCCTAGCCCAAGGCTGGATATTTTTGCCACTTGGCATTTGAAATGGATTGTTATGTTGGTTCTAATGTCGTAATGTGTTGGAATAGGGTCATGAGATTCACCATGGACTAGTGGACCTATGGACTTACTTCATCAGATAGGGGGTACAACCCAAGGAGTTATAGATAACTAGTGGGTTGTTGAACCATGAGTTATTATGTCACTTGGGTTAGAGGTATCTCGCATTGTATGCGCCTAGGGCCATAGGGTGATCGGCCTCTTTTGGGGAGTGAAAAGGAAAATTTATCTTTATTTTATTTTCTTGAGGAGGCATAAGAGACTTGAGGGAGACATAAGAGACTTGTGGGGTGTGATTTATGATTTGGGAGGTATATGGAGTTGTCTTGTGATTCTCCTGGAGGTATATGTATTTGTTTTTTTTATGCTTTGAGGGAGGAATAATAGACTTGAGGGAGGCATAAGAGACTTGTGTGTGTGTGTGTGATTAGTGCACTTGGAGTTTTTTTATGTAGTTCTTGGTGATGCTTTGGGAGGTATGTGGAGTTATTTTGTGATGTTTTAGGAAGTGTATGGTGTTGGTATTATGAATTTATGTGTAACTCTTGAGATTCTCGGTTTATGTCTTACGACATTGTTTCCATCTTAACACTATGTAGCTACGCTTATGGTCCAAGTTTTGTGAAACCTTCGTATTTGTATCTATTGGGAATTCCATGTTGTTGTAGTATGATTATGTTATGAGTGCATTTTGTCAGGCACATGTGTGATAAATACTACATTGCAAGGGCTATGTATGTTCCTTCCATACTTTGGTTTCAATTCTTGTGATGTGATACAATCGAGGAAGTATGTAACAATATGTCTTGTGGACCTATAGTGTTGTGTTTGGGCCATGTGTGATATCATGATGTCAGTTTCTGTTGGTCACCCACACAAAATGAATTAAATAAAATTATAAACAATGAATACTAAGAGTTGAAATTAAGAGATACTTGTAAAAGAAAAGACTAATTGAGAAGTAAAATAAAAGACAACTAACTACCAATCTTTGCAAAACATTAAAATTTATAATATTGACAAAAACAAAATTAGTTTGGTTACTTTTGGTTGCATTGTACCGATAAGTTGTTTTGTTAAATGACATGTGTCATTATTGAATTTCTTACCTACCTATCCTTCGAGATTCAATATTGTTTCACATCGAGGACGATGCTCTTATAAGGGGAGGGAAATGTAGTGCCAATAAAATATTACTAAAATAAAATTAAAAAGAGTTGGTAAGGGAACTGATGGGGGGCAGGTGTGAGTTGGTGGTGGTAGGAATGGAGGTTGGTGTGTGGAGAAACTCTGGTAGGCACATGGGCTCCCTCCCAGCCATTAAGACCTGTCACGTCCCTTCCTAAGCAGTGACTTGTCACTTTCCTTGCATAATAATACAAGCACTTTATTGGAGATCCGTAGGCCTTAACCACGTGGGAACCCAAGTTAACATTGTAAATTTAGCAGTTTTTATTGGACAATGCAAGGCACATAAGGCATGTTTTTCCTCACGACAGGCTCACCGTTCCAATTACAACATAGAGCCCCAACTCCGATCGGTTTACATTTGCCATGTTACTCCCAAAGCATGTGCGCCAAGGTTGAGGTTTTGTCGATGTCTGTAGTTGGAGATGGTTTGACAGACATGCATGCAAAACGTGGAAGCATTTTCTTGGCATGTGAAATGCTTGACTGAATACCTGAAAGCAATGTGGTCTTTGGCCTACGAATGGTCAGTAGGATATACATGAACTGGGTTTGTTGAAAAAGCTCACAAAAATTTCAGGCAAATACATGCGCAGGTGTAGAGCCTCCTGCCCTTTGCCAACTTCCTCCTATCCTGTGCCAAAATGGGGATTTGTCAGATGCTTGGTTACAAGTGCCTGGTAGTCAAGTACACATAATGGGAAGCTCACATAAGCCAAGTCTTCTGTTGGGGGAAACACGTCAGAGAGAGGTGGTCTAATGGAACACACCCTGACCATGTAAGCTTCATTTTTGTTTTATTTTAAAATGTAAGCTCACAGGTTTAGTGGGAAGGGGTTGTAAATACTTCAATGGCATGAGTGTTCGGTAATATCATTCTACCTAGAACTGAATATTATGCCTACTTGGTTAGCATTCCCTTGCGGTGCTAGCTATCTTGAGGTGACTCTAAACTTTATCATCAACTCTCTAAGTGTTTGGTTGGTACCCCCTGTAGAGCGCATAAAAATATGGGCTGCAATAAATTTCAATTCTTCTTTTGAGATGGATCGTCGAAATGCTGCAACTTATGTCTTCTGTCAAACATCTTTATTTAAGGAGAACAATGAGTCAAAAAGATTCATATTAATGAAATAAATGTGTTTCCAAGTTCCTTAAAAAAAATTCAACATTCTCCTAGCTCGTGTTTAGTATGGAGCCTTGAGTAGGCCCTAGAAAACCATCAAAACTTAATGGGCAACATATTCTGTTGGAAAATTTCAAGTGATTGGGAATATTTTATGTTGTAATGGAGGTCAGATCAACACTTGTGAACTGTTTGACAAAATGCCCAAGCGAGATGTTGAACCGAATCCTGCGGGTTTGACCGACTTTGTCCCTCTAGGCATGGTTCATCCCTCCTCATCTCTCATAATTTCTATTCTTTAGTTTTCTTTTGCAATGAAATGAAAATTTATAACCAAAGGATTTTTGTATATTATACTAGTATAAAATAAACTTGTTTTAAAAATAGTAAAACTTTGTATCGTAACTTACAAGATCCAATATTGTTTGGTAGACAATAAACTTGAACACTCACGTCATGATGATCTAGTAAACTTCACAACAAAACTAGATTTCTACATTACCCTTTTTAATTGACACGCTGAAATTGAGTTCCCTGTAAATGACTTGACCGCTCCCTTGTTTAATTAGATAAATTGTAATTTCTGGGGACTCATGAAAATAACCTTCGTAACTCCTGAAAAGGGAGGTTAAGATTCCTTCGCGTACCTTGTTATGTGAGGTGTCACTTCAATCCTTGGATTGACCTCGAATGAAAATTTGTGATCTTTTTGACACCCTTATAGGAGCCCTGTTACACTGTTTTGCAGTGATAGGAAGTTGTTAAATCTAGAAAGTTGGCTTTCGTTTTGAACCGCCATTCGAAACCTAGATAGAGAAATTATTATCCGTCTTTGCAAACCTTTAGTGTTTTTACAAGACAATTACACAGGACTTTCAATTTAGGGAAAAACACTTTTCTAGATAGTTTGGCAATGGCATGTGTAGGCCTCTTGTTGCAGCTTTGACTAAGTCAAACTAGGCCAATTATGACCAGTGGCTCTAGAAAACATGTTGTCGTTTGATAACCATTTGCTAAGTCCCGTCCCCTGTCGACTCAGTGAATTCTCCATATAAAGAGGAACTTGTAGGATGTTTCTCGTTTCAATTCATCTTAGTGGACGTCGCTTTTGGACGTGTTTTCTCGATCCTTGAGCTAAATTTTATTCAATTACACCTAGGTTAATTACGATCGATGACCCCGAAAACTAGCCGCTAAACGCAAACCGCTTCGCCAGCCCAAATTTTGTCAATTTTTATGAACCCTTAGAATATAAGTGGATACATAGAAATTTAACCATGGTGTGTTTGCTCATCGGAAGATAACGTTTGAAAGTGGTTTCATAGCCTCTGAGCCCGATTTGAACACTTTTGTAGCTAGCAAGAAAATGTAAAAAATAGAAAGTTGTGGGACCCTCGTCGGGTTGCCAAACCATCGTGGACACTTTTGACACATGTAAATAACTATTTGAAACTCTATAGTGTAACTTGTTGTGTGAAATAGAAATTTTGACAAAATGGTGTTTCTCTCTCTTCCTTTATCTTTATCTCTCCTTGGTTACGAAAAGAAGTGAAATGAAATGAAATGAATACATGCCCCTAAACCTTTTATTTCAATGCAAATTGTAATTATTATTATATGTAAATGGTAAACTGAACAATGTTAATTATGTTAGATTAGGGTGGATGCCATGCCAGCGATTTATCGTTGATTTCATCCTCACAAGGTTTTGCAGGATGCAAGAATGATGGCGAAAAGGCAATGTGTAATTTATTATTTATCATTGTAATTTATATAGTTCATTGCAAAATGAATACATGTACAATGTAGTCTCATGTTATAGAAAATTTATATTTGAAATTTGCTAATATGTATGAGATGCTAGTTTTAGGGACATTTAATAAATGTGCATTTAATCATAGTTTCAATTTGATTCATCAGACATATGGTAAAAATTTTGATATATGGTAAATGAATTTGAAGTTAATATATTGTAGTGTTTTTTAGTGTTCAATAAATAAATAATTAATTACGGTGTTGTATTCTTACCTTGTAAATGTAAAAAGAGATTTAATCAAGACACTCAACCCTAGTATAAGATCTGTGCATAACATGTCTTCATGTGTGATCCTTTTTACCATAGAAGAGATTAAACCATAGAATGAACTTAAACTCTACACTCGATGGAACCTCCTAGTTTATGTAAATAAGAGCCCAACAAATAGGGAATGTTTATCGTCTTAGGCGGTATGTTTAGTGACATCATCATAAACTTGACAGATAGGAGAGTCACAGTCAAACTTTATCTAGAGTAAGTAGAGCTAACTCTTCCTTCGTATCCTAGTGGACTACCTTGTCTTCCAAAGATAGATTTAGAATTAAAATTCTTCATCGAATGAATTGCTTGTGGGATCCAGATGACATCATGGAGCTAGTGAAATAGTTGTACTATCACTTAAAATCTTGTTATTAACCTCTTTTGATCCTCTCAGCTAAATGTCTTATCTTTGGCTAGTGACAATATAGTGCCTTGATCTTTTACGGAGAGTGTATAGGATAAATATGTTTTTGAACCTTAATCTAATCTATAATTGGGCATAAACTCGAGTGAAAATTGGAATTAAACTAAACCATAGTTGATCAGGAGGTTAACTTGTGGGTAGAAAATTATAAGTAACTCCTTGCAAATGAAATTGATTTGAAATATGTTGACTTAAGAGAAACCAGGAAACTAAAAACTTGGTTCCATAATCCCTTGTTATGCCTTTTATGACATTAGGAATAAAAGAAATTTCTCTTGCAGAATCGTGAAATGTGAAAACATGGGATCTTACTTTGAAAACAAATCTTGTGGTTCGTGTGTAGTTATAAAGCTTCCAATCATGTACTTCTTCTAGATGTTAGAAATACTTCTTTAACTCCTTTTGTTATAAAAAAATACTAATAATGAGACCATAATGTGATGTAATAGTAAAGCATATAAGAATAAACACGAGATTTGAGGTCGGAATAATGCCACTCTTGGAGATATCACTCACTCAGTAAATTGAATTTGTATCACCGGTTTTAGTGAAGTGATGGATATAGCGAGTGATGGATATAGCTGACGTGGCGGCAAGTATAGTCATGCGGTCTCACTTTGTTGGTCAGCAGAGTGTCTCATGAGTTAGGCCAGATATAGCTGAGAGGAGGCTGCTTACTGACCAAAATTGGATGGATGAAAAGCAATAAACTGAAAAATTGGACACGTTAGGATCCACACCTTTGGCCTGGAATAAGATTCTTCAAAACCCTAGAAAAAGGTGGGTCCACAATCTCCAGAAAGAGGGTAGTTCACGTGGGAAAAGGACAATGAAGGTGCTACATGTCTAATGGTTCCAGATGGCTACATAAATAGGGCTTTGGAAAAAGTGAATCTCTCCCTAGTTTGTAAGTTTCTAATAACTTAATATATCATTAGAAAATGGGCTCTTAGAAAGTTGAAACCAAAGGGGGATCTAAGTATTACCATTATGTCACGGGGTTTTTTTCTGGAAAAATTTAATCAGCAGACTGATTTGGAATCGGTGCTTCTGGGAGGCCCGTGGTGGCTAGGTAATATGGGCCTTTTTTTGAAAAAATGGTATCCTGGGTTTGACCAACATTGAAAACATAAACATCATTCCAATCAGTGTAGACTCCCAGGGCTACCACTGCAATTTTGGGATGATGAAATCTTGCTAAACATTGCTAAATCCATAGGTGCTCCGATAGGGCTGGATGGTCCCACGAGAAACAGATCCAGACTTGCTTTTTCTTGATTCTGCATATCTTCTGAAATGGAGTAGGAGTTACCGGAGCATATCATCTTGAAATCTAAGTGTGGAATGTGGATCCAAAAAATTGAATATGAAACCTTTCATTTAAGGTGTAAGAAATGTCATCATATAGGACACTTCACCAAAAATGCCCTAATAAGGAGATCTCTAAAGAGGAGGATAAACACAAAAAGAAAGAACAACTTGAGGGAGATTTAGATAAGACAAAGGAAAGCAGGGTGCTAGACAAGGAAAACCGGAGAGAGAAGAAAAATCCCCTAACCAACCTGAGTTGAACTACAAAAAAAGGAAAAAAAGGGGGTTTAGAACTCCTATCAGGAAACACCTGGTCTGGCATCCAAAACCCCAATGCGGCAGCTTTGCATGGAGCACCCATAAGAAACAAAGAAGACTTAGATATGCAAAATCCAGTAAAGGTGACTCTGGAGGTGGACGAGCAAGAAGGAACAATAAAGGTAAATATTATTCCTAAGGATCTAGCTCAGACTATGGAATTTCAAAATGATACTAAGGAAGCTGAGATAGATAATTCTTTGTGCATCATTGAGGAAATGTTGGAGAAGGACAACATGGATTCAGAAGAAGCATTGCAGAAAAACACTCCAAGGGTCGAAAGTAAAATCTCACCCACAAATGGGAACCCTTTATTCAGCAACAGATCAGCAGATCTACAATATATTGACAGTAAACAGGAGAGAAAGAGGAGGGAGAAGTAACGCCATTTAAGGAAGATGAGGAGCTAACTTCTGGATTCATAGAGGTCATTTCAAAAAAAAAAGAATGAAAGGATTTGAAAAGATCCCAGAATCGCTCTATAGTGAAAAGAAAAAGAAAATTGACAACTGGGAAACTTCAACATCCAGAACTACTAGATCTTCTGCTAGAAGAATAGTAGATTTTGGAAGTAGTTCTAAAAGAGGAAGGCCCTCAAAAAAGACTCTTAGAACCAAGAGAACAGAGAAAGACATTGCAGATGGCACTCAACGACAATTGAGCCATCAGAAATCACACCCACTCCTGTTAAATGAAGATTATCTCTTGGAACATCCGAGGGCTAAACGGAAACTCCAAACAGAGAATTATTAAGGAGTTACGGGATTCTAGTAGTCCTAGTATTTTGATTTTGTAGGAAACTAAGATGAACGCCAAGATCCTTGAAATTAGTAAAAAGAATTTCTAGGAAAATTCTGACATGGTTATGCGTGGACTCTCAGGGAGCCTCTGGAGGTCTGGCTACTTTTTGGGATAAAAGGCAATATACTGGTATGATTCTTAATGCTAGCACTAATCATCTTGCTATTAAATTTCATGCTATGGAGAACAATGGTGAATGGATCCTTTCTAATATCTATGCCCCTAATATGGTTATTGGGAGACGTAAACTATGGACTGATCTTAAGATCTTTAGAAACCAGCATACTACAGCCAACTGGCTTATCATGGGTGACTTTAACTCTCCTCTAAACCTAGGTGAAAAACATGGAGGAATCTCCAGTTTTTCCATAGGTATGGATGAATTTGTAGATTTTGTTGCTGATCTTAATCTCTTGGATGTGGATCTCCATGGGAATAAATACACCTGGACCAACAGAAGGTTGGGGAAAGATCTAATCCAAGTTAGACTAGATAGAGCCCTAATTTCTGCTAGTTGGATTCTCAATCAGGACTTTCATCTCTCTTCCCTACCTAGAATTGGATCGACCACAATCCGATTGCCTTAAATCTTCTCAATTGGACTAAGCCCATCAGAAGCTCCTTCAAATTTGAAAAGATGTGGATGGAGCATGATGACATTTATGACAAAATTAAAGAGTGGTGGGTTTGGAATGGTGAAGGCACTGCTCAATTTAGACTGATTCAGAAGCTCAAAAATGTTAAAAAACAAGTTAAAATTTGGAATAAAAGAGTTTTTGGTAATGTGTTTGAAAAAAAAAAAAAAGAATTTAAAACAAAAGCTCCAAGATCTGGAAATCAAAATGAATACAATGGGGAGATCTTTTGAAGATCAAACTGAGGAAAAGAATATTCTTTCAGAACTGCATACGATTTGTAGCAGAGAAGAATCCTTATGGAGACTAAAATCTAGGGCTATTTGGCTAAAAGGAGGAGATAGAAATAAAAGTTTTTTCATATGACCACTCTAAAGCACAGAGCTTGTAATAGGATTATGGAAGTGGCTAAAAGTAATGACACTATTATAAAAGATCCCAAAAGCATCAAAGAGGAAGCTCTCAATTTTTATGAAAAACTTCTTAATGAGAGGAATATCATTGTTGATGAGGCAATTTCTTTCATGTTGGAGGCTATTCCCAAAACAAAATTGAAGAGCAGAGATTTAAAGATATCACTAAAGATGTCACACTTGAAGAACTACAAAAAGTTGTGTTTACTTTAGAAGGTGATAAGGCTCCGGGCCCGGATGGTTTTCTATTAACTTTTTTTAGAAATTTTGGGAAATATGTTCGGATGATCTTCTCAAGAGCGGTGAATGAATTTTATAGAACTGGGGATCTTTTGAAAGAGCTGAATAACACCCACATTGTGCTTGCTCCAAAAAAAATGGATGCTAAGGACTTCAAAGACTTCAAACCCATCAGCCTTGTGAATGTTATCTATAGAATTTTTACCAAAATCATTGCTACCAGGCTACAATTTATTATGAATGATCTAATTTCAAGGCAGCAGAGTGGATTCATTAAAGGCAGGATTATCCAAGATGGAGTGATTATGGTACATGAGACCATACACTCTATGGACAATAATAAAAAAGCAAATATGGTCCTTAAGCTTGATATGAATAAAGCCTTTGACAAGGTCTCTTGGGTTTTTCTAGACAAAGTTTTGATTAAATTTGGTTTTCTTGCTAAATTCAGAAAAATTATTAAGGCTTGCATCTCTACGGTCAGATTCTCAGTGGTGGTTAATGGTGAGCTGGTGGGATTTTTCACAAGCAGCAGAGGGCTAAGACAAGGGGACCCCATATCCCCCTTCTCTTCATTCTTATGGCAGACAGTCTTAGTAGAACAATTGGTAAAGTAGTTATTGATGGTCTTCTGAAAGGTTCAAAGCCCACTTCCATCAACCAAGCAACTTCTCATCAACAATTTTGGATGATACAATCCTTCTTTTAATGGCCTCCATCCTTGAAGCTAAGGCAACCAAGGCTATTCTGCAACTTTACGAATCTACTTCTGGGCAAGAGATCAATTATGATAAAAGCTCCATTTTCTTCTTCAACACTCCTGAGGAAAGACAACTTAAAATTGCAAAAATTTTGGGCTGTAAAATAAGTTCACTTCCAGCCACATACTTAGGACTCCCTCTTGGCACTAAAAAGTTTCTACCAAAGTGTGGAATGATCTGTTGGTGAGATTTCAAAAGAAAATGGCTGGATGGAAAGGAGCCATTCTGTCTAGTGCTTGGTAAGTGTCTGCTCATAAAAAGCACTCTTCAAAATCTGCCTATCTATATCATGTCTCTGTATAAGATCCCTTCTACCTTCAGAGAAAGAATTGAGAGGATTCAGAAAAACTTCTTATGGCAGGGCATGGAGGAGAAGTTTAAATATCACTTAGTTGCTTGGGATAAGGTATGCACTCCCAAAAAAATTGGGGGCCTGGGCATAAAAGACATAAAGAAAATGAATGAGGCTCTTATTGTGAAAATGGGCTAGAGAATGCTATCAGAGAAGCAACCCTGGATAGAATTAATTAAGGCTAAATACCTTAATCAACAAGCAGTCTTTTCTTTTCTTCAAGATGAGCATCTTCCTTATGGTTCCATTTTTGGAATAATTTAGTGAAGAGCAGAAATTTCATCAAACAAGGAAGTAAATGGAAAGTGGGAGATGGTTGTGATATAAAATTCTGGGAAGATAACTGGTTTAATTGTAGCCTTATGGATAGATTTGGTGTTGTCAAAGACAGTCTTGAAAGTAAGTATGGCACTAGAATCATGGATTATATTGAAAGAGATGGTAACAATAAGAAATGGAAAAAACTTTCTGTGGATAGAGATGATCTGATCCAAACTATTTCCTCTCTACAAGATCAGTTGGACCTTATCCCCTTAAGTCAACTGGACGTTAAGGATGAATTGGTCTGGAGCAATTCTATTGATGGGGACTACTTTGTTAAAACTGGTTATAATACTTTCTTTGACAATAGTCAAACTGAGTTCAACTAGAGTAGAATTTGGATGATTGAGCTCACACCTAAAATTAACTTTTTCTTTTGGCTTGCTCTCAGGGGCAAAATTCTTACCACTGACAACCTGATAAGAAAAGGTTTCATAATGCCTAATAGATGTCATCTGTGTAAAAAAGACTCTGAGGATATCAGCCATTTGTTTATCCATTGTGAATATGCTACCAAAATTTGGAGTTTTTCCCTCTCTAATTTTAAAGCTTCCTGGGTGGTGCCGAAGGACTTCAGTCAGTTCTGGACCCAATGGAGCCCACCCTATAAACATTGTGTTGTGAGAAGGCTCTGAAATTGGTAATGCCTCATGTTATTTGGAGGATATGGAAAGATAGAAATGATATCATCTTTAGAAATAATAAACATAATTATAAGCTCAGTATTGGTAAAATTTCTAATGCTATTAAAGAGAACATTGTTAGATTTAAACCCCCCAAGAACAAGAGTTATCCAGAAAATGAAGAGCATATCTTGTCCCAATGGAAGATTGGAGCTGACAATATCCAAAATAATACCGGTAATAATATTGATAGATCTTTGATACATTGGCACCCTCCTGATCTCAACTGGTATAAGTTGAACTTTGATGGGGCCTCTAAGGGTAACCCTAGGATTGCAGCTGGGGGAGGAGTGATCCAGGATCATAGAGGTAGTTTGATAGCTACTTATGCTGGTAAAATGGGAATACAAACTAATCATTTTGCTGAAGCATTAGCCGCTTTATGGGGCCTTAGAATTGCTCAGACTCATAATATCCAAAATCTTATTCTGGAAGGAGACTCACTTAATATCATTAATCATCTTAATCAGTGTTCACCTCCAAGTTAGAACATCAAGGACTTCATCTTGGAATCCATAAGTATTTGCCAAACCTTCAACAATATTCGATCAAGCATACTTACCGGGAGGGTAATAAGGTGGCAGATGCATTGGCTAACTATGGCATAAATGTTAATCACATTATTTGGGATAATAGTGATCACATTCCTGAGTAGATTCAAAACAACATTCAAGTGGATACTTATGGGCATGAAAATACGAGTAAGGTTAATGAGCATTTGGTGTGGGTCTTTGAGAATAGGACTTACACACGTGTTGAAAAGTTTAAAACAACACTCAAGCAAATCTTGGTGGGCAATCAAGGTTATAGTAAGGATAATGATGGCTTAAAGTGGATTTATGAGAAGATTAAATTCACACATGTGGTAATCTTTTACTTATAACAGCTTTCAAATAGGTTTTTGTGGACATTCAAGTCCATAGTAAGGATGATGATGACTTGGAGTGGGTTTCTAAGGAGGTTGAAGTTTGCGCATGTGGGATTTCCTAGGTACATAGCAACATTCATGCAGGCATTCGTGGGAACTTTCATGTTAGCAACGGCTATCCTCATTCCCATCCCATCGTGAGAGATCTTTTCAAAAATAGAGAAAGGTGGATTGGAAACTACGTTTCTTTTAGCATTCCTCATAGGGGTTTTGAAGAAAATACTTTCAAACACTTAAGCAAGGTGAAAATGGGAGGAGCCCCTTGTCAGATTGAGCCCAACAAGGACCCGGATTGGAAGAATAATGAAGAGCTATGGAATCTTCTCAACCAGGGAGGCATTACAAATTTTATTGAGAAGATACAGGGTCACGACCAAAGCATTTCCATGTAATTTGTGAAAGGATTGGAAGGATCGCAAAGTTGAATATGGCAGGTAGAAAATATCGATTAATGAAGAGTTTATAGCTGAAGCAACAGCCTTGGGATGGATGGGTACCACTTTTTTAATAAAAGGATTGATAGAGTAGCTGAGGAGAGGAAGTTTGTTGAGGGCAATGAGAAACTGGTCTTCATCATGGTGGGTTTGAAGATTAGCTCTATCCCTCCGCCATTTGACGAGGTCACCCGCATGATGGTTCGATACATCTCCTTGGAGGGGAGATACGTCACTGTGCCCATTAAGCATCTTGTGTTCCTCAATCACTTCCAGTAGAAGTTTCACAGTATGTTTCCCACACTATCTTCTTAACTCTCTTGAATGCTCCATTTTGGAGTTCTAAAAACATACTCATGCGGTCCCTCTACATCAAGGTCTCATCTTCTTGCTGCATAAACTCTATCTTCTCAAGTATCCCAGCCTTCCTTCTTCCCCCATCTCTGCTCCATCTATCCCCTCCACCGCTGCCGCTACCCCCATCTCTTCTCCTTCTATCCCCATCACCGACTACTTTACCCCTTTACCTTCCTTCTCGGCTCCCACCATCATCCCCTCCACCTCTGCTCCCACCCCCCGCCTCCACTCACCAGACCTATTACTAGGTCTTCTAAGAAGCTGAAACTGGATACCCCTATTTTGGGGAACATTCCTCAGAATTGGAGGATGCTCATAATCTTCTCCATATTAGCAGTGTTGGCTTACATGAGGCTTTGCACACCGAGAGTTCCACACAAAGGCTGGAAGTCTTAGAAAAAGACATGTTGCTACTGAAAGATGAAGTTAAAAACTTGGCTAAGCAAAAAGGTAAGAGGAAGAAGGAGGAGGAGGTTGATCTTGACAATAAACAAGTTGAGGATATTTATAAAAAACTGAACTCCCTGGACAACCATCTAGGGAAAGCCAAGACTCGTCATGACCATAATATGGCTATTTTTAGTGCAATCAAAGACTTCCTTGAGCAGCATGTCCGCAACGTCTCTGCTCTCAGTGAAATCCCAGCAACTCTTTGGGGCACGGAAAAAGAAAGCAAACAGACCATTCAAAAGCTGGATACTTCTGACTCTACTCACATGATGACATTGGCTTTGTTTACCTCTTGGAAAACTATCAAATCCAGAATCGCCAAAGCCGCCAAGAAGTAATTTTGGAGCTACGCTCAAGAATTTTTTGCTACTTTTCTACATGTTCAACTAGTTAGTTGTTTTGTGGTAACTTCTCTTTGGTTACCTTTGGTTCTTTTGACTTCTTTGATCTTGATCCTTTTTTTGATGCTTTTCATTCCTATTCGCTTTTAGGCCCTCTTTGTATGCAAGGGTATAATCCCTTTCAAAAAACTTTTTACCAATAATAATAAAAATAATGCCACTCTTGGAGCCCTTTTAACCCAATTAAACATTTTTCATGTGTTACAAAGAATATGAGTCTCCCCTTGTGAGATAAAACTTCTAGAACAAAGATGTATACTTATAATTTAAATTCCAACTTAAAAGGTTGGACTATAAGTTGAATGTGAAATAAATTAAAGAATCATGGTGGAAAAAGGATAAAAATATCCTTGCACAATAATGTTCTTGGAATGTTAATTGTAACCAAGATGTAATCATGGTAATAATGTGCCATAGGTTTGCCAACCCTTGAGTGTTTTTTTTGTGGTTGGGTCATTGCTACCATTTTTCATTAGGGAAAATGTGTTATCAACATGTATATGGTGTTGTCGTGTGTCTATGTGAGTCTATGTAAGTAAGTGTCTTGTACGTGTTGAGTTTCACTTCTTGGAGCCCTTGTGGTGTTGTGTAGTGAATAATGTAAGTAAAAAAAAATATCCCGGTATTTTACTTTGTGTATTTGTGTGTGTAAAATGTGGGTGTTACACTTGGTATCAGAGAAGAGGATCATGCTCTCGAACCTCTGGGAAAATTGGAGTTGTGATGGTGTTGCATGATGGTGGTGGATATTGGAAGAGTAATGTGATATAAGTGTGATGTGAACTATGTCGTAATTGTGATATTTTGAATGCACATGTTGTGTATGTCACTTAGTGCGTATTTGTTATCATGTTGATGTGCTTGTGATGAGATTATTCTCTCTCCTTTTCATAGATTCTATGAAGAGTCCATGTGTGATGTACCACCTTATTGTGTGTGAAAAAGCATGTTATTGTGGATTGCGGAGTATTGGAGCATTTTGGGCATTATGTGATATGAAGGTGTATTGAGGTATTGCATGACAAAATTGTTGTAAAGTGAATTGGATTTTATCGTGATGTCATCACCATGTTGTGATAAATCATGTGTGTCACCATGTTGTAATTGGAATTGACTATATGTTGTAAGGTTATACATTGTGTTCCTCATACGTATAATTCATAAAAAAATGTGATGGTTCATGTCGTGATTTAGGGGCATATGGTGGGTGTATGATCCCTAATGTACAATGATTGCACTTTGGGTGTAGAATGTGGTAATGTGATGTTTTGTAACCCATAAAAGTAATGATTGTGTTATACCCTGTATATATACCTTGTATATATACCATGCATAAGACACTATGGTTAATGTGTGTGAATCACCATTGTGTTAGTGATGTAGTTATATGTTATGTTGTGGACCCTACACTAACCAACCCTAAGGGAAATCGGTACAATGTGTATGTTTTGAGTGAGAAAAGGTGTATCGTTGACCAATCACTTGAGTTGAGTACGAGATAGGAAGTGGAGCCTTACATAGGCTGAAACCCCACTTTTGTTCGTTTGGTATGTGTGGCACTTGCTCAACGGGTGTCATGCATATTGTGTTTCGTGAACACCTTAGGCTCAGTAGATGGTGACTTGTACTCCTTTCTCTCTCCCAATATGGTTATCATATGGATTAAACCTATGTGATTTTGACTATGTTGAGCCTTGTCAAATTGGTGGCGGGATGATTCAGACAGAGATGATGACAGTTGTATTATTGATATGATATTTTACGAGCTGAGGCTCGATGTTTCGAGTTCCAGCAACTCGTTGAGTACCCCCTTGGTGGTTGTATAAGGCCACATAGTTATTGTAATGTGTTATCTCCATATATGTATTTTATTCATAAATTGAACATTTTCTTTTCTTTTCTTGCAAGAACCAACAATTTTCTTGATTGACATGTTCTTATATTTTGGGCATTTATTTGGTTATTACACTAACATGCGGATATTGCACTAACCATGGCTAATTATCCATTTTCTTTTCTTAGTTTTAAATTTGTGAATCAAGTTTACAAGTTTTATAGCCTAGCCCAAGGATGGATATTATTGCCACTTGGCATTTGAAATGGATTGTTATGTTGGTTCTTATGTCATAATGTGTTGGAATAGGATCATGGGATTCACCACGGAGTGGTGGAACCTATGTGACCCATTTGACATTCGTTGTGTTGGGTCTTAAACATTGTTTCCATCTTCGACACTATGTAGCTACAGCTATGTACAACCCAAGGAGTTACATATAACTATTGGGTTGTTGAACCATGAGTTATTATGTCACTTGGGTTAGAGGTATCTGGATTGTATGCGCCTAGGGCCATAGGGTGACCGACCTCTTTTTATAATATTGATAAAAACAAAATTAGGGAGCTAAAAGGAAAATTTATCTTTATTTTATTTTCTTGAGGAGACATAAGAGACTTGTGTGGAGTGTGATTGATGCTTTGGGAGGTATATGGATTTGTCTTGTGATTCTCCTGGAGGTATATGTATTTTTTTATCCTTTGAGGGAGGCATAATAGACTTGAGGGAGGCATAAGAGACTTAAGGGAGGCATAAGAGACTTGTGTGTGCATGTGATTAGTGCACTTGGATTTTTTTGTAGTTGTTGGTGATGCTTTGGGAGGTATGTGGAGTTATTTTGTGATGTTTTGGGAAGTGTATGGTGTTGGTATTATGACTTTATGTGTAACTCTTGAGATTCTGGTTTATGTCTTACAACATTGTTTCCATCTTGACACTATGTAGCTACGCTTATGGTCACAAGTTTTGTAAAACCTTCGTATTTGTACCTGTTGGGAATTCCATGTTGTTGTAGTCTGATTATGTTATGAGTGCATTTTTGTCGTGTGCATGTGGGATAAGTACTATGTTGCAAGGGTTATGTATGTTCCTTCCATACTTTGGGTTCGATTCTTGTGATGTGATACAATCGAGGAAGTATGTAGTAATATGTCTTATGGACTGTAGTGTTGTGTTTGGGCCATGTGCGATATCGTGATGTCAATTTCCAACCTCGAAACCCAAAAGCTTTGGGCACCCACACAAAATGAATTAAATAAAATTCTAAACAATGAATACTAAGAGTTGAAATTAAGAGATACCATTGTAAAAGAAAAGACTAATTGAGAAGTAAAATAAAATACAACTAACTACCAATCTTCGCGGAGAACATTAAAAGTTATAATATTGATAAAAATAAAATTAGTTTGGTTACTTTTTGTTGCATTTTACCGACAAGTTGTTTTGTTAAACGACAGTGTCATTATTGACTTTCTTACCTACCTATCCTTCGAGCTTCAATATTGTTTCGCATCGAGGACGATGCTCTTGTAAGGGAGGGAAATGTATGTATGCTAGCATAAAATATTACTAAAATAAAATTAAAAAGAGTTGGTAAGGAACTGATGGGGGCAAAGCGAGTTGGTGGTGGTAGGAATGGAGGTTGGTGTGTGGAGAAACTCGTAGGCACATGGGCTCTCTCCCGACATTAAGACTGTCACGTCCCTTCCTAAGCAACGACTGTCACTTTCCTTGCATAATAATACAAGCACTTTATTGGAGATCCGTAGGCCTTAACCACACGTGGGAACCCAAGTTAACATTGTAAATTTAGCATTTTTATTGGATAGTGTAAGGCGCATGAGGCATGGTTTTTCCTCACGACAGGCTCACCATTCCAATTGCAACACAGAGCCCCAACCTGATCAGTTTACATTTTCCCGCTTATTCCCAGCCTGTGCGCCAAGGTTGAGGTTTTGTCAGATGTTGTAGTTGGAGATGCTTTGACAAATTACATGCAAAACATGGAAGCATCGTCTTCGCATGTGAAATGTTTGACTGAATACCTTAAAGCAATGCGGTCTTTGGCCTCGCAACGAATGTAGGATATACACGAACATTTCCAAACACCAAGTTTTGTTGAAAAGCTCAAGCTCACAAACTTTCAGGAAAATACATGCGCAGGTTTAGAGCCTCGTGCCCTTTGCCAACTTCCTCCTATCTTGTGCCAAAATGGGGATTTGTCAGATGCTTGGTTGCAAGTGCCTGGTAGTCAAGTATGCATAATGGGAAGCTCACATAAGCCAAGTCTTCTGTTGGGGGAAACACGTCAGAGAGAGGTGGTCTAATGGAACATGCCCTGACCATGTAAGCTTCATTTTTGTTTTATTTTAAAATGCAAGCTCACAGGTTTAGTGGGAAAGGGTTGTAAATACTTCAATGGCATGAGTGTTGGTAATAACATTCCACCTAAAGCTTTCTTTGTGCAGAACTCAAATATTATGCCTACTTGGTTGACATTCCCTTTCTATCGGTTTCTTTCACACAAGCTTAGCTATCTGGTTAGAAGGTGAATACTGGGGACTCTAAACTTTATCATCAACTCACTAATTAAACCTGTGGTGGTTGTGTGGACGTGTTTGGTTGGTACCCCTGTAGAGCGCATAATAATATGGGGCTGCAATAAATTTCAACTCTTCTTTTGAGGTGGATCATCAAATGCTGCAACTTATGTCTTCATCAAACATCTATATTTAAGGAGAACAACCAGTCAAAAAGATTCATTTTATTGAAATAAATGTGTTTCCAAGCTCCATAAAACTTTTCCAACATTCTCCTAGCTCATGTTCAGTATGGAGCCTTGAGTAGGCCCTAGAAAACCATCAAAACTTAATGGGCAACATATTCTGTTGGAAAATTTCAAGTGATTGGGAATATTTGTATGTCGTAATGGAGGTCAGATCAACACTTGTGAACTATTTGACAAAATTCCCAAGCGAGATGTTGAACCGAATCCTGTGGGTTTGACCGACTTCGTCCCTCCAAGCATGGTTCATCCCTCCTCATCTCTCATAATTTCTATTCTTTAGTTTTATTTTGCAACGAAATGAAAATTTATAACCAAAGGATTTTCGTATATTATACTATATAAAATAAACTTGTTTTAAAAATAGTAAAACTTTATATCGTAACTTACAGGATCCAATATTGCTTGGTAGACAATAAACTTAACGCTCACATCATGATGATCTAGTAAGCTTCAAACCAAACTAGATTTGTACATTACCTTTTTTAATTGACATGCTAAAATTGAGTTCCCTGTAAATGATTTGACCGCTCCCTTGTTTAATTAGATAAATTATAATTTCTGGGGACTCGCAAATTAACCTTCGTAACTCCGGAAAAGGGAGGTTAAGATTCCATTGCATACCTTGTTATGTGAGGTGTCATTTCAATCCTTGGATTGACCCCAAATGAAATTTTGTGATCTTTTTGACGCCCTTATAGGAGCCCTGTTACACTGTTTTGCAGTGATAGGAAGTTGTTAAATCTAGAAAGTTGGCTTTCGTTTTGAACCGCCATTCAAAACCTAGATAGAGAAATTAATATCCATCTTTGCAAACCTTTAGTGTTTTTATTAGACAATTACACAGGACTTTCAGTTTAGGGAAAAACACTTTTCTGGATAGTTTGGCAATGGCATTTTGTAGGCCTCTTGTCGCAGTTTGACTAAGTCAAACTAGGCCAATTATGACCAGTGGCTCTAGAAAACATGTTGTCGTTTGATAACCATTTGCTAATTCTCAGTCCTGTCGACTCTGGTGAATTATCCATATAAAGAGGAACTTGTAGGATGTTTCTCATTTCACATTCATCCATTGGACGTCAATTCTGGACGTGGTTTTCTGATCCCTTGAGCTAACTTTTATTCAATTGCAACTAGGTCAATTACGACCGATGGCCGGAAAACTAGCCGCCAAACGCAAATCGTTCGCTAGTTCAAAATTTTGTCAGTTGTTATGAACCCTTGGAATATAAGTGGATACGTAGAAATTTAACCATGGTGTGTTTGCTCATCGGAAGACAACGTTTGAAAGTGGTTTCTTAGCCTCTAAGCCCGATTTGAATGCTTTTGTAGCTAGCAAGAAAATGTAAAAAGAGAAAGTTGTGGGACCCTCATCGGGTTGCCAAACCATCGTGGAAAATTTTGACACATGTAAATAACTATTTGAAAATTCTATAGTGTAACTTGTTGTGTGAAATAGAAATTTTGACAAAATGGTGTTTCTCTCTCTTCCTTTCTCTTTATCTCTCCTTGGTTACGAAAAGAAGTGAAATGAAATGAAATGAATACATGCCCCTAAACCTTTTATTTCGAATGAAAATTGTAATTATTATTATATATAAATGGGAAACTGAACAATGTTAATTATGTTAGATTAGGTGGATGCCATGCCAAATTTATCGTTGATTTCATCCTCACATGGTTTTGCAGATGAAAGAATGAAGGGGAAAAGGTGATGTGTAATTTATTATTTATCATTGTAATTTATATAGTTCATTGTAAAATGAATACATGTACAATGTAGTCTCATGTTATAGAAAAGTTATATTTAAAATTTTCTAAAATGTATGAGATGGTAGTTTTAGGGACATTTAGTAAATGTGTATTTAATCATAGTTTCAATTTGATTCATAGGACGTATGGTAAAAAGAAATGTTTGATATATATATATATATATGGTAAATGAATTTGAAGTTAATATATTGTAGTGTTTTTTAGTGTTCAATAAACAATTAATTAATTACGGTGTTGTATTCTTACCTTGTAAATGTAATAAAGATATTTAATCGAAACACTCAACCCTAGTTTAAGATCTGTGCATAACATGTCTTCTTGTGTGATCATTTTTACCATAGAAGACATTGAAACCGTAGAATGAACTTAAACTCTACACTCGATGGAACCTCCTAGTTTAGGTAAATAAGAGCCCAAGAATGGGTTTATCGTCTTAGGCGGTATGTTTAGTGACATCGTCATAAACCTGACAGATAGGAGTGACACAGTCAAACTTTATCTGGAGTAAGTAGAGCTAACTCTTCCTTCATATCCTAGTGGACTACCTTGTCTTCCGAAGATAGATTTAGAATTAAACTTCTACATCGAATGAAGTGCTTCTGGGATCCAGATGACATCATGGAGCTAGTGAAATAGTTGTACTATCACTTAAAATCTTGTTATTAACCTCTTTTGATCCTCTCAGCTAAATGTCTTATCTTTGGCTAGTGACAATATAGTGCCTTGATCTTTTACGGAGAGTGTATAGGATAAATATGTTTTTGAACCTTAATCTAATCTATAATTGGGAGTAAAGTCTAAGTGAAAATTGGAAT
This sequence comes from Taxus wallichiana var. yunnanensis, assembly GCA_018340775.1. Taxonomy (NCBI): domain Eukaryota; kingdom Viridiplantae; phylum Streptophyta; class Pinopsida; order Cupressales; family Taxaceae; genus Taxus; species Taxus wallichiana. Next base: position 648,180,608 of record CM031239.1, on the reverse strand, counting down.
TAAACTAAACCATAGTTGATCAGGAGGTTAACTTGTGGGTAGAAAATTATAAGTAACTCCTTGCAAATGAAATTGATTTGAAATATGTTGACTTAAGAGAAACCAGAAACTAAAAACTTGGTTCCATAATCCCTTGTTATGCCTTTTATGACATTAGGAATAAAATAAATTTCTCTTGCAGAATCGTGAAATGCGAAAACATGGGATCTTACTTTGAAAACAAATCTTGTGGTTCGTGTGTAGTTCTAAAGCTTCCAATCATGTACTTCTTCTAGATGTTAGACAATACTTCTGTAACTCCTTTTGTTATAAAACAATACTAATAATGAGACCATAATGTGATGTAATAGTAAAGCATATAAGAATAAACATGAGATTTGAGGTCAGGAATAATGCCACTCTTGGAGCCCTTTTAACCCAATTAAACATTTTCATGTGTTACAAAGAATATGAGTCTCCCCTTGGTGAGATCAAACTTCGAGTAGAACAAAAGATATATACTTATAATCTAAATACAATTTCTTGTTTTGGGAATGTCGAATCGGGAAATAAAGATACCGTGATTGAATAATGTTTATAGGGAAAAGGTATCTTGAATCTAAACCACCCTCCCTTAAATCCTAATATTGCTTTCTGGACATCAAGTCAGATTCACTTGAGTTGCAAGGGTAAAATGTAGACATTGAATAAATGTTTGAGAAACATAAGTTTAACCTATGAACGAGTGAATTAAGAACTTTGTATGCATTTTGAAATATGCCAAATAATTATGTAAGTTATGGAGATTGTCATAAGAGATAAAGAGCCAACTTAAAAGGTTGGACTGTAAGTTGAATGTGAAATGAATTAAAGAATCTGTGGGTGGAAAAAGGATAAAAATATTGTTGCACAATAATGTTCTTGGAATGTTAATTGTAACTAAGATGTAATCATGGTAATAATGTGTCGTGGGTTTTCCAACCCTTAAGTCTTTTTTTGTGGTTGGGTCATTACTAGCATTCATTCATTAGGGAAAATGTGGTATCGACATGTATATGGTGTTGTTGTGTGTCTATGCGAGTCTATGAATTATGTAAGTGTCTTGTGCGTTGTTGAGTTTCACTTCTTAGAGCCTTGTGGTGTTTTATAGTGAAAAATGTAAGTCAAAAAAATTATCCTAGTATCTTTACTATGTATTTGTGTGTGTAAATTTTGGGCGTTAGCCCAGAGGAAAAAAATTGGACATGGGCGCCCATAAAGGGGAAGGGGTACCCACAGGTGCCAGAGACCAAAAATAGGTGCCTCGTGACTATCGAAAAGCTCAGAAAATTATCTTTGAGTAGTCACAATGTGTTCATTTTCCTTCTCCTTTAGTCATTATGAGGTATCACAATGTTCGTTGAGGTCGCTAGAAATCTGCAATGAATTAATGACCTCGCAAAACCCTCAAAGAGACCCTAAAAATAAAGACCTGAAAAGGGGTCATATTGGCCTCAATTATCACAATGATATTAAAAATAAAGATTGAAAATGAGGGTGTCAATCATTCCCTAGGGCCTCAATTATCACAATGGTGATAGATGTACGAAATGTAATAGACATGTGCATGAAATATAATCTTATGAATTGTATGCAAATGTATTTCTTGAATGTGTGTGTGTGTGCGGAATCATTCCCTAGGTGGCCCTCTTGCATGTCACACTTGATAGCGAGAAAAGTAGCTAGATGTACATAATAGACATGTGCATGAAATATAATAAACTCCTCCTATGAATTGTATGCATAATAATGCATTCCATTTCCCTTGAATGGATGCTAGAATGGATGCTTTGATTCTCTTGAATAGCCTTTGGATGCAACCTTAGGTGGAGATAGCTAATGCTTAGTGTTTGGTCCCTTATTATGATCACATAACTTTATATTTAGATGATTCCTTTGTTTGAATTTCGTAATTGACCCTAAAAGACCCAACTACCAAAAATAAAATATGCTCAAACAACCATAAATGACTAAAAATATGTGATTAAAGTACAAAGAGGTCAGGGGCGCCTAAAGGGGATGGGGGCACCTAATGCTGACGTCCTAATTGGGCGCTAGTGTCCAGACTCTAAGAAATTGATGTAGGAGCTAGACTATATTTGCAAGTAATAAAATGCACGGAATAATGATATATCTTTCAATTCATTCTGGATAATTTACATAAGATGCAATTACAAATATATAGGCACATAGTTTCCTATAAATTAGGAAACTATTCTACTAACAAATACTAATCACGTGAGTTGTTTGTAATAACCAAACAACTCAACACACATTTGTTATTAGTTGTTTTATATAACAACTAAATAACAAATTACTAATATAATAATAATTACCAAATGTAATTATTATCTACACAATGTAAATACTAATTCCTAACATTCCCCCCCTTAGTGTTTACATGGTAGAAAAACATCCACACTCTCAACTGCAGTATGCTCACCCCTGTGGCATGTCCAACTCTGTGACTCATGACCTTGATCCAAAAGAAAGGCTCTCTCCTTCCATGGTTTTAAACAGGCTTACCACAAACCTTGACGTGACAGGAACCTCATCAACTGTCCACCTCGTGTGGTTTTCTGGATCCTCCCACAAACCCTTTCAAGATCCATGAATTGACTTACTCTGGTGCTATTGTTCATCACTATGCTTATACATCAGGGAATTATGTAGGAAACACAACATGCATATCTCAAAATTACACAATAGAAGATATACTGAAAAAATTTCACATTACTTCCTATAAGAATCGTAATGTTCTTAATTGTAGTCTCTGTCATTGATCGCTGCCACTCGATCTCGAACAACATAGAAAACTACCACTACCACTGGAAGCTTTCCTTGACTAAGTCGTTTTGGGTACAGAATGGGAATGGAACATTGGTATGTATTCCCCCCCACAATGTGAAATTCCACTCAAATAGATACTGAGAAGCAAAATGCATCGAAGAACATACTCCTGAATGGATATTACTAATTAGGTCTTCTTTGCACATGGTCACTAATGCTAGTGAACGTATTCTTCTAGCTGACCATCTTCCAAAGAAGTACAACAGTCAGAGGACCAAGTCAGTCAGAGGATCACTGACAGTCATCTGCGCTCCAACACAACTCTCTTTCCAACATCCATCAAATACCACACAAAACAGGAACACTGCAAACTGAAGCACACTGAGAAAATGGAAACCACACTGAAAATCATATACTCACACCATACATATGCCACCACAGCTTCTGCGCGGCCCCGTCGTTGGTGACTGACGAGAGGTCATTGTTCGACCTCCTTCCTCCGATGCCTCCTTCCTCCATCTTTGTGGCTTCTAACTCATCCAAATGAAAATTTTAAGCTCATTTGTTTCCACATTGAAGTTATTCTCCCCCCGCAATGTGAAACATTTTAGTTTTAGGACGTCGGGTACAACCGATAATGCATCCCACAAAATAGCCAAAAAATATGATATTTTTCAAAGTGGGTATTTTATCCCAAAATTAGAACCACTATAATGAGAATTAAAAAATAAACACTTTTGCAAAAAACGGTGCTCAATTTTGAGTTACCGTGTAAAAGTTATTGAGGTTACAATTTCCCGTAAATTGGTCCAATTAAAATAAAATTGAATTGCCCTCAAAATTCAATTATTAAGCAAAAACTATAGAAATATATATATATATATATATATATATATATATATATATATATATAAAAACTATAGTTTTGCTAAATAATTAAAAAAAATTGACCAATAAGAAAAAACCTGTGTGTTGCATTTCTTTTACCGGATGTGCATTTCCAGCCACAAAAATGTCTGTTTGACAGCAATTTCGTCATATCTGCATGCTGAATCTGACCCTAATGTAAACTACAAAGTTGTGCGTATTTTTCTCATATTTTCAACCCAAAAATAATCACCTCAATCCGATGTTTTATGAGGAAGATATGTTCATTTTACTAAACACTACTTGCTGTATTTTTTTGGACGGATTTTTGAATATTCTCTTTGGCCTCTTAAATCTTCTTGGCTCTCATAGGAATAACTGCTGTGGTACCAAATGTAGGAGCTGGACTATATTTGTAGAATAAAATGCACGGAATAATGATATATCTTTCAATTCATTCCGGATAATTTACATAAGATGCAATTACAAATATATAGGCACATAGTTTCCTATAAATTAGGAAACTATTCTACTAACAAATACTAATCACATGAGTTGTTTGTAACAAAAACAACTCAACACACATTTGTTATTAGTTGTTTTAAATAACAACTAAATAACAAAATACTAATATAATAATAATTACCAAATGTAATTATTATCTACACAATGTAAATACTAATTCCTAACAATTGACAAGTCGAGAGTCGACCGAGTAATAAGGTGTGTAAGACCGAAAGTGGAAGTAGAAAGAAAGCAAAAGATGGTCAAATACATGGGTTAATTAGTACTTTTCTTACTTAGGAATCATATGCATAGTAGTGTACAATCATGATTGGATAATTAATAAAATTGTGTGATTTTGTGTCTATAGAATGAAAATATATTCTAACATTGGTCTAGGGATGCTACTAATTGAGGATGTGAAATATGAGGAGGAAGTGAGACAATTATATCTAGAGAAAAACGAGAGACTTCCTTAGTAGACATGACATCATTAGAGTCATACTAAGATGCCTCTATAATGATTTGGGAGTCTTGTTTATCTCTCTATAGTGGTCATAGATGGAGGAGTGCTTACTATGACTTATGGAATGGATGGTGACATGGGTGGTGGTATAGAGATGCCAATTATATGTGGGCTCATGGGTAGTGATGTGGCTGCGACACTATATGCAAAAAAATCTTCTCAAAACTGGTTACAATAGGGCTTTGAGAAACATGAGGAATAACACTTGGGGCACTTAAAGTTATGGTCATTGGTACATAGGTGTCTTGGTGGCCAACCATAATATTAGAGGTACTTGGTTCACTCCAAGGGAATAAGGGGACACTCTTGAGACATAAACATATGATTAGGAGATACAATTGTAGTAGTAAGAGGCATTAAAATAATTAAGAAACTAGGGGACATTGAAATGGTAAAACTTATAGATTCTTGTGGCACATAAGTTAAAATTAAAGATATGTGGAAGGGAACTAGAGAGTAATGCTATGATTACTTGAGAATATCTAGCAAGACCAGTTGGAGGACTTAACTTTGAGGCTTTTAGGAGAGTCCCCGTAGAACTTTCTTTAAATAGGGCCAACGTTTCTAGGTGAATTCATCCCTATAATAGCCATTAAAGCAACAAGTGAGGCCACTATTGGTGATTTATCTTCAAGTTTCACCCATTTCCATGCAAATTTGTAATTATTGATCACTTTTAATCATTTTTAGGGTTTTTATGGAACTAATCATCTACAACCCATTGGTTATATTGAGATTGATCTTAGGGAAAAAGGATGCCAATATCACACTATATTACAGTGGGATCCTAACATCTCAATTTTTGTTTCCTAACAAAATTTAAATATTACATATGTGAATCCTACTTTTGGATCAAGGGTCAATTATTGAATTCAATCTCTACCAAAGCATGAGTGGTATGTTGGGCTAGACCTTGATATTTTTGTAGAGTCCCTCAACACCTATAAAAAATTGATGGGCCATTTATATAGCAACTATTTAAGCAACAATGTTGGGGCCATCATGAATGCAATCCTCAATATAGTGAACGCTCATATAATACCAATAAGCACCAATATTCATAACATATTTCCTCATCTTTCTTAATAGTCTAAGCACAAACTCTTCATTAATAAGCTTATACACTAAAGGATAAAAAGTTACAAATTTCTTACATACAACCCGATACCTATATACATATAACTTTCTAAAAAACACATGAATTACATGTTAGAAGGATGTGGCCACTTTGGGAAGTGAACATCATTTTTATTCCATACTTCATCATGCACTATAAAGAAAAGTCTAAATTCCTTTTGAAGTAGTGAAGGCCCAAATTAGGGTACCCGCATCATTATTTATCATGATTTGCACACTTATTCTCACACACTCATTGTGAGGGAGAACTACATGGGACTAAGGACTCTTTAGAGTATTGTTATATAGGCTATGCTCAATTACCATAGGGGATAATGAGGAAGCTTGACTAAACCATGTACTAATCTCTTTTTATATCACAAGTGCAAAATTAGTCTTTTAAGTGCAAGAGAAGCCATTTAAAGGTACAAAATATTGATAAAAATATTTGGAAATAGAAAACAAGTATTATAACACATTTGGAATAGGTGAAAAATAAAAATATTAGGCTAGAATAGCAAAGGAGACATTCCTTAACCATAGGATGCCTTTATTGAGTGAACCTTTTTTTGAGTTGGATGAACCCATCCTCTACTCAATTTCAGGCTCCCATTTTTAATAGACCATTTTGAAGCCTTGCACAACATCCTTTCCTAGTTTCAGATCATCACCACAACCCTTAAGCCTAATTTAGGGTGAATATGTTCTAATCCTAAACCTAGTCTCTATACTTTTAGAAGTTGTGCTTTACTATATATCATCATTTATCATAGTTCTAGGACATTGTTTCTATATCTACATTGTTAGAATTATATTTATAAATTTTAGCTATATCATAATTAGATTAACCTATTCTTGATATTACATTTTGCTAAACGTGATTTATCTATCAATCACACAACCCTATGTATTCACTCATCACCCCTAGTCTTACAAAATTTTAAGTTTGATTTTCAACACCATTGCTTTTGTTTCAACTTTATCAAGACCTTACTATACCCATATGCGTTTTACATTTCTATAATGGTCGATATTAATACATATTTTTACATATACCCTCCTAGTTATACCTCCCATGTTGATGGAAAATTGAAAAAGGAATTAGAGGAATGCATATTGGAAAATCTTGTTTAGGTCCCTCAATTTATCTACGGTGTTAAAAAGCAAAAGACAATATTTGACAAATCTATGATGGGGAAAACTCAAACCGATCTCTCAAGTGATCCAAATCTACTTTCTAATAGATCTTCTCCCATATCATAGCTACTATTCTTGTGGTTTCCCAAGATTTACCCGTGTTTGTTTTTTTAATTATGGTTGTATCACACATGATCCCTCAAGTTACCATGCCTATCCCTACCCATTGCATGACTTCCGTTGCATGACCAACAATTACATTTGTTGTTATAAATCTTCATCATAATGCATATGTAAAACTCCTTGAAAACATGTAAGTAAAAATAACCCTTCTTACACAAGGCCAATCGCAAGTCATTGTGAGGCTAATAAGGTTGCTCAATAATTTGTAATCCCTTGATTTACTCAATTATCCACTACCACCTACATTTATTCCACCAAAATTATCATTCTATGATAGAAAATCCAATCCATGACAACAAATCTACACATTTATGGCTTCATGTATGGATGATGTACATAACTTGCTATCCAAACTCTTCTTATTTAGTCTCAAGGAATATGCACTATATTGATTTTATACCCTTCCCTCGGGTTCAATATCCTCCTTCCAAATAGTGGGTGATAAATTCATTTCCCATTTATCAATCAACATTGGTAAACACTTATCCTTTGCTCAAATTACCCAAGTTAATCAACCCAACAAGAAGGTCATAATCCATGTCTTACGTTATAAGAGTATGCTCTCCTAAGGAACCAAACACATTGACAAAGGGGAATTAATCGAATGGTTTATTGTTAGCCTCAATGTCCCACTTAGGGAAAAGATCACATCCGTTACCTTCACATCCTTTGAAGACCTATGTTAGATTGTTAAGATCAATGATACCAAACTCCTCATAGATGACATGTTAAATACACATGTGTCCAAAGTGGAAACAAGTTTCAATCCAATCCCTTATAAAAGGAAAACCTAGTAACATTAAGAAAAGTGATGAAAAATGTCAATGCCACAAAATAAGCACCGATGTAGTCCTTATCTCCACCCAAAATATAATGGACCCATTTACCTAAACCTCCTCATAACATATTGCAAAAGATTATTCAAAGTGCAATTTAATTTAGTTTGATGATGTTGGGGTGTTAATTCTATAATCCCTACTCAAGGGTAATTTACAAGTTTTCTCGGAATCGCTCATGTTGGTGTAATGCTTCTATTGATCATATTGTGACTCGTTGTACATGTTTTAGCCAACTTGTCATGATCCATTCATCTCCTTTGGTTCTTGGGAAATATATTGCAAGCTCTTTCGAGTTCTAGGTTTAAATTCAACATCTAGAATCAAGCCCTCAATCACTTTCACCAATTTTCTCACTCACATTCTCCTCAACACGTTGGAGTTCCATTTTAATAAATTTTTCCTAGAATTTTTTATTACCTCGAGTTCAACATTACTTTACGATATGTTCTCTTCTCTCACCATTTCCATTTAGGTATGTAACTCACCTTGGTCTCTACCATTCCACAACGCGCAATAGATTCACTTTCTCTACACTATCTCTCAACATGCTCAATCTTGGGATAGCTTTGTTGCCATCTTAAATACATTTTGCATGGTCTTCGTGAAACAATGTGAGTTTATATGTTATTTCAGCTTCCTTATTTTATCTCACCATACTTAACACACATAAACCTGGTGGGGTCCATGCTTTCCCTGAATTACAAAAATAAATACGAAAAAGTCTTAAATAGCCTAAGTTTACTATAGACTTTCCTATATGTTTTTAGATTGCATTTTCTTTGCATGTGCAGCTTTTAGGATCGATCATGGCTCATGGTAAACCTCTGATCCTTATCTATTATCTTTTCCTCTCTCCTCGTGTTTTGACAATTTGGGGCGCCATTGTCTCTCACAACCATTTAATATCCCTAGTCTATGTTCGTGGTGATTATGCTAAAATGTAAAATAATATCCTAATCTAATGCAAGTTTGTAGTAAATAAATAAGCAATGAAATATTAAAATTAACCAAAGCAACTAAGAAATAAGAATATGAAACCCTAAAGTGTAAAGAGGGTTAGGAGAGCCTTAGCTGATTTGAAGAGGTTGCAGGATTATGTCGCAATGGAGACCGGATGAATGAAAAAGAGAGTTCGTCATTTTAGAGCCCGGAAAATTCAGATCGACATATTTTACCGGAATGGGGTGCTTGGAGAAGGATGAGGGTGCTCGGGGTGCTATGGTCTGATTTTTGGTGCCCTAGTCTACGTAAATGGTCGAAACCTAGTTTTGGTATGGTCGTTACGGTTTCATACTTGTTCGTCTTTTTCACGTGTATGTCGCACTTAGATCGTTGATGTCATTGTAAACCCGTAATGAAGAAAGCACCTGCAAAACCCCAAACAAATCATCAAACCCTAAGAAAGAAAGATGTAAATGAAGGGGTTAGACTTTCCTCATCTGCCACAATGGTGGACTTACAACTTAACATTGCATTAAATCTCGGATCGAATGTAGTTACGTGTGTGTGTGGAATTTTTCCCTAGGTTGGTCTTGTGGCGTGTCACACTTGAAGTAGTGAACAAGTAGCTAAATGTAGAATGTAAATAATGTGTACATGGAATAGAAAACTCACCTCCTATGAAGTGTGATGCAGATGAACCAATTTTTGTCCCTTGTGATGGAGTTAGATGGTTGTAAATGGAGTTATAAATGCTTTGATGGATACAACCTTAGGTGGTGATAAGTAGTCCTTAGTGTTTGGTCCTTTATTATGATCACATAACTTTATATTTATATGATTCCTTCACTTGAATTTTGTAAATAACCTCAAAAGGGTGAATAACAAAAAGATAAGATGCTCAAACAACTAGAAAGGACCCAAAAAGTGTGACCAAAGTTAAAAGAGGATTGAGGCGCCCAAAGGCAATGAGGGCACTTGGTAATGGCGTCCTAGCTACGGCCCGAGTCCGTAAAGGGCAAAATTGAAGTATGAAAAGATAGATTGGGCCAATAAAGGTGAAAGACCGAAAGTAGCAATAAAAATCAACGAAAGATGGCCAAAGACATGGGTTAATCAGTAATTTTCTTACTTATGAACCATATGAATAGTAGTATGTGATCGAGACTAGATAATTACCCAAAGTGCATGATTTTGTGTCTACACATGGTCACTGCTCAAATTTCCATTGATTCATCATTAATCTCAATTCCCATATCTCATCTCACTCCACCACTTATCATTTGATTCCAACTATCTCATGATGAATTTTCCACTGTCAAACCATAGTCTCACCACCTTGGCTAGAGATCTCCAATGTAACTTGGATCATGTTGCTTTGTTTTAGTTTCTATGATTCGTACATACCTCACCTCCTCAACACTACCATGAATCTTGCTTTGAGAATTATGTTTATCCTCAATAAAATTACTAAGTTTGATACTTCATAACCACTTCCATCGTTGTCATTTTATTTTCTTTCAAGCACATACCATGATCAAGAGGACATTTTCAATTTATGATGTTCCCTACATCTCCCAAAACAATTTTCATACATAAGTACTTGTCTAGATATTTTAGACACCTTTTGAATGAGGAAAAATAGAGTTCGTATGAGGAAGATATCATTTGTTGAGGTTCAACTCCAACTGGATAAAATAAAGTGCAGTTTTGCACAAAGGCCGATGCAAAGGAATGAGAATTTGTTAAGTGGAATAATGTGGAAGCGACAAGTGGAATTCTACTCGAGAAAAAGGATGGTTTTAGCCTCTCGATATTTAACGATTGAGGTGGGTCCCACATAGAGTGCCGAAAGGGGGGCCAACAGTCGGTAGGGTCCACTTTTTGTATGGAGGGGGACCATTCTGCCATTATTTACTAAGCATAGCATGTGATTTTGGTTATCAAGCTTATAGAGGTATAATTATTGGTGCATGTAGAGTATTTCCCAATTATTTTCCAAATAGTCCAACGAGCTCGATGAGATGTATATCAATCCAAGACTAAGTTGTAGAGTGAGCTGGATCTAAGCTCTTATTTCATTGCACACATCACTAAGCTCGAGTTAGGCATTGAGAAAGGAGGGCTCGCTTGTTATCTTATCTCCTTGCATCAAGTTATTGAGTTGCAGAACCGAGTTACATGCCACTACCGAATTAACCGCAATTGACCAACTCGTGAATGAATCACAACATGGCGAGTTCATCGTCATGATGAGCCACATTTCAGGATGAGTTGGCTTAGAAGAAAAAAAAAGACAACCAAGGATGTGGAAAAATCCAGCATGCATGGTAACAAAGGATATATAAAGCCTTACCTCAACTCCTACGTAGTGAATGTGTGATTGACATCCCCACAATAGTAATGCAAAGCACGTGTGGTGGAAAGGGGAGTAGGATTCAAACCCAAATTACCCATGTCAAAATGATATGTGCTCAACCAACTCGGCCGACGATTTCATCATATATAAAAGGGAGCTCACTTAGTTTTAAGGGAGAGTTGTTAGATGGTTGTGTATAGTCCTAGCCGAACCATGGAGTTTTAGGGCTTTTATTTTGGAGAATTTTTGTAGTCGTATTTTTCTTGCAAGAATGGAGTGGTAGAGATAGACCAAAGGCCTTATTCTCCAATTTTGGAGAGACTTTAAGCCTTTGGAGAGATGTTTTACCTTTCTAGAGAGAGAAAATGTAGGTGAAGTAGACCGTTTGGTGCGGGAAGACAATACAATCAAGCCAAGAGCTTAGAGCTGGTTATAAAAGCTTCCTAAAACTGATTTGAGGTGCTTATAGATCCTAGTTTCTCAATTCTTGATAAAATGATGTAAGAAATGTTTTTTTTAACAACATTAATAGGATTGGTTCATCATTTTATGAACCCGGAGACGTAGCCCTTTGAGGCGAACTCCGTTATCAATTTGTGGAGTTATGAGTCCCTGCATTTCCTTCATTGTTGTTGTTTTTCAATCAATTTTAATATGAGTTTTAAACAATTAAACTAATTCATGTAATTTGCACATTTTAATGGGAAAATGGAAAATGAGGTATATCAATGTGGAATTGGGGTTATAGTTAAAAATTGTTGATAACACTTCAATTTCAAAATATTTAGGCTCCAAATTTAACATAGTACATTTATTTGATAGAATTATTAAGTATCCATTATAACGGGAAAATTGAGTTAGTAAAATTCACCATTTTTGGATCAAGTTTAGTATCAGAGAAGGATTTTTGAAGCATTGCTAACAATTTTCTACTTGAGATTATTTCATTTGGTTTAGTTTGTAGTTGGATACATGTTGTAATACATTAACCATGAGAAAGGATATAAAATTTGAGAATCTGGAAGACATTAATTGCCAATTTTGGGAGGAGAATTTTGAGCTAATAAATATATGGCATTCCTTGGAGAATGAAAATCTTGGAGCTTCAAGAGAAATTGACTAGAGAAGGAGAAATCTTCTTGGGTGTCAATGAAACATTGAAATTGGAATTGCAAACCAAGGATAAAATCTTGGAAAAGTTTCAAACCAGTGATAAAGTGGAGGAGAAAAAATACATCAAGGAACAAACCTCTATTATAGATGCACAAACCAAATCAGAGGTATGCATTGTAAGTAAATCACCACATTTTCCTTTCTCTCATCAAAATCAGATGTTGATTTTGGTAAGTTTGAAGATCATACTAGAGGTATTGGATCTAAATTACTTGAATATGATGGGTTTTGATGGAAATTGCCTTGGAATAAATGGCCAAGGAATTACTAATCCCATATAGGTAGAGGAAAGACCTTGCTATGAAGGATTGGGATTTGTAAGTGGTAAGAGTGAAGTTGAGGAAAGCTTTAAAACAACAAGAAGAGCCTTTATCACTAGAGATCAAAGATAACCTCATTCAAGGTAAAATCAAACTACTAATGAGGATGATAATGATTTGAATATCAGGAAGTAATCACAAAGTGATGATGTGGGTGAGTGCAAAAGAGGAGAGAAAATAGTTTCACCTTGGCAATGACACAAGTAAAATTCTAGAAAGTCTAGGAAAGGTAAATATTCCTACATGTACTTTGATTATGCAAAGGTGGATCAAGAAACATAAAAATTTTGGATTTATTTCCATGTACATTTTGTGGATTAGATAACCATTGTGTTGTTAGGTTTCAAAAAAAAATCCTTATTAAGGAAAATTGATAAAGACTATCCTCCTAAACAAGATACATGGAATAACAAAAAGAAATTGTACTCATTGTTAGAAGAGTGGACATAGGTTTGATAAGTGTTGGAAACTCCACCTGTAGCTTCATAAGATGGAAGTGGAGAAATAATAAAAGGGAAAATCCCGTGCAGAAAACCAAACTATCCAAAAACACGCAGAGGATCATCTGTGAAAATGGGTTGGTAAGACATTGCTTGTCTTTTATAACACATTTACATAGCTGAATTTTTTTGGCATGTTTTTAATTCTACATCTCCTATTCAAATTATTGGTGAATAAAACTAACTCATTTTGGAGTTAAAATGTGGAGGTAGTAATCAGAGGATAGATTCTATATATCAGTGTTAACGTATATAAGCATTGTTGTTTTCTAAATGTATGTTGGCATTCTTTTCTTCCATTTGAAAATGTATTTGTAATACATGTGCAATGATTTGAATGCAATTTTGTAAGACCCTATATCAATAAATGTTTGTAATGGAAGAGTATTTTAAAATGCATGTCTATTTGTAACTAAAATAAGACCCCATTGAAGGAAAATTGTACAAGTAGATTTCAGTGTTTAGTCAAGGATGCTAACATACATTCACAAAGCAAACTACTTTTATTACCATGTATTGTTGTATTTCCTTTGTTGATAATAATGTACAACAAGGAAAAATAAGAATCCTTTTTCTATCCTCTAACAATGTATTGGCTAAGAGAAACTACTAGGAAGAGACCAAGACACTGTGAGTGCAGAGGGTCAAATGACAGAGTTTGTGAAACTTCTTCATCACCTGGTTATATATTCCAGTTTGGGACAGTTAGTTTCTGAAAAATGAGAGAAAATATTGCCAATATACTCAGAGACACGAGTTCAATACTAGAAAGAGAACCTACCGAAGTATGTTGGAAAGATAATTTTCATTTTATGGTATGCTTATTTTGGCATAGCTATGTTGTGACTAGCATGCTTAATCTACACCTTCATTCAGTTTTTGGGATTCCTTGTTTGCATGAAGGAACTAACCCATATACAGGAGGGTAGATCACTCGTGGAGAGTAAACATGGAGCAACCATTTTGGATGAGAAGCATAAGGAGAAACCCATAGTTTGTGTTGCATCATTTCATTTGCATTATTATATTTGCAATTTCTTACCATTTCTTAGTATTGAATTTTTTTGGTAAAGAGGCACTCCTAGAAAGAAGTTTCAAATCAGTTGATTTGAGTATGTGTAGTTTGTTGGAAGCATGTTTAAGACCCCAAGTTTGAGGGAAAATTTTGTAATTGTTGTTACATTACAAGTATTTTACATTCCAATATGTATGTTGCATTAATCTAATACCCATGTCTTTGGGAAACATTTGTAAGCATTATATCATTGAGTTATGTTTACAAGTTGAATGTTGCATTGTTGTAAGACCCCTATAAGGGAAATCATAAAATTGGTGATCTTTATAACATAATTATATGCAATATTGTATTCCCTTGTTTTGTGTATTCAACAACAAGGAGAGAGCCTCTTCATCTTAACCATGTGTAGTGCAGTGAAGGTTAAGAGAAAAATCCATAAGAATCGAGAAATTATGGTGTAGGTCGGTGGAAGATATGAGAGGGAGTTAAGCAACTCTCTTCACATCCAATTTTTGAGTTCATTTGGTGTTCGAAAGAAGAGAGAAATACCAAAAAATAAGGAAGTTGTACCTTCATTTTATGAGAGTAGAAACTTTTGGTGGTACAAAATTTCTTTAGTGGGGAGGTGTGGTCCGGAGGACAGTTTTAGTTTTGATGTTCCCTAAATCTCCCAAAACTAGTTGCATATACAAAAGTACTCATCAAGATATTTCCAATTCCTTTTAAACGAGGGAAAAAGAGTCTCAGTATGAAGAAGATATCATTCATCAAAGTTCATCTCCAACTGAAAAAAATAAATTACATGTTTGCAGACAATGCCGATGTGGTAGAATGAGTATGTGCCAAGTGGCAGAACGTGAAAGTAAAAGTGGTAGTGTGCCCAAGAAAAATAATGGTTTTAGCCTTAGGTTTTCAATGGTCGAGATGGGTCCCACATAGAGTTCCTACTGGGCCCAACATCCCGTGGGGTCCACTTTTTGTACGGAGGGGAACCCTTCCACCATTCTTCACTAGACATAACATGTGATTTTTCTTGTCAATATTATGGAGGTAAAATGATTGGTACATGTGGGAAAATTCCCAATTATTTTCCAAATACTCAAAATAGC
The DNA here is from genome assembly GCA_018340775.1 of Taxus wallichiana var. yunnanensis. NCBI lineage: Eukaryota > Viridiplantae > Streptophyta > Pinopsida > Cupressales > Taxaceae > Taxus > Taxus wallichiana. The sequence goes on along the minus strand of CM031239.1, from coordinate 648,165,210 downwards.
TCGATGAGCTACACATCGAGATGCAGAGCAAGTTGATCTGAGCTCTTATTTCATTACCACATCACTAAGCCGAGATGAGAAGTTAATCCAGAGGGCTCGCTTAATATCTTATCTCCTCGCACCGAGTGAGCGAGTTGCAGAACCAAGTTACATGCCACTACGGAACTAACCACAACATACCAACTCATGAACAACCTACAAGGTGGACACGGAACCACAACGTGGCGAGTTCATAGTCGCCGAGCCACATTCTCGGGCTGAATTTTCTTAGCCAACAAAAGACAACCAAGGATGTGGTCAAGCCATCCATACATGGTAAAAAAATTCTAGATAAATCCTTACCTCAACTTCTACATAGTGAGTGTGCAATTAAAATCCCCAAAATAGTAATGCAAAACACATGTGGTGGAAAGGGGAGTGGGAATCAATCTCAACTCACCCATGTCAAAATGATTTATGCTCAACCAACTCAACCGATGAGTTGGTCATATATAAAAGGGATCTCACTTAGGGTTGAGGGAGAATTTTTAGATGATTGTGTATAGTCCTAGGATGAACCATGGAGTTTTCGACATTTCCTTTAGAAAATTTTTACTTGTCGTATTTTTCTTGTAGGAATGGAGTAAAGAGAGATATACCAAAGACAATTTCCCCAATTTTGGATAGAATTTAAGCATTTGGAGAGATGTTTTTCCTTTATAGAGCGAGAAAATGTAGGTGAAATAGACCATTTGGTGTGGGAAGGCAACATAGTCAAGCCGAGAGACAAGAGTTAGTTATGAAAGCTTCCTAAAATTTGTCTAAGGTTCTTACAGATCCTATTTTCTCATTGTGGAGATAATGATGTAAGAAATATGTTTCTTGTTACATCATTAATAGGATCGGTTAGTCATTTTTGTGAACTTAGAGACGTGGCCCTTCAAGGTAAATTTTTTTATCAATTTGTGGAGTTATGAGCCTTTTTTTTTTCACAAAGAATCGTAGTCATAGAGATAGATGATTTAATCCTCTTCTCCAACTCACCGATCTTATTAACTATCAATTTTTTTTTACTCTCTCATTTGCCAGTCTCTTCCTCTAACTTTTGAATTTTATTATTCAACTTATTGTTCTCTTTTATGCCTTTAATAATGTTGTGTATACCACATCATTGTTCCTTTTTGATACATTTATTTTGTCACAAGGTTTCATTATGGAAAAATCCATTTAAAGAGTGGTTACATCATAGTTAATGCAAACCATTTGATCCTATGTTTTTTTAACTTTGCGCACAACATATATGTATTCCATGCTATTTGTGTGTAGGTTATATGTAGTTAATACCCTAACTGTGTAAGGATTTGAAGTTACAATAGCATGTGGCATTTGCTTCTTGTTTTTGTCTCTTTCTGATTTTTGGGAAAACTCATCTTGGTAATCAAAACCTGAGGTGTTTGGAGGAATGAATTGCTTGAATGGAGGAGTAATTGAAGTTTTGGGGACTTTCCCTGTGGATTAGTAATTTTTTGAGGGTTGGCACCACCTTCTATAATTAATTGCCTTGAGGCAATGCTACCCTGCGTAAGAGTAACTATATATGTCTTTGTCTTTTGCCTCTTCTCGGTCCTTGTTGGCCAGTAGGAACTATCTATATTGGCCTCTTTAGAATAATCTATTGGTGTGGCAATTTTTGACCACTACTACTACCATCACTACAACCACCAACAATAACAACACTAACATATTCACTACCAACTCCTCCTCTTGAATTTTCAACCTATAGCTGAAACGTATGTTGAGGATTTGACTCGAGAAAAATGCATTGGACTACCACTTGTTGTATGTAATGGTCCTTTCTCCGAAGCTCCAAGGCCTAACCTATCGAAACCTCATCTAGGATGTACCTCTGGTGGTATCCAAATGCCTTGTCTTGTTGAACCCAAACCACCACCACTAAAACCCATCTTTTCAGCTATAACTACCCTATAGTATATGTTTGTTTCATGCTTTCATTCAAACTTGGTTTATATGATTTATCTCCCTAGTAGGGGGATTGTGTAATTCCTCCTCAGAGTCATATTGATCATCACTACTTGCCTCTGCAGGATGCATTTCATTCCACAATTTGCTAAAATTTGCATCTTATAGAAAAGAATCGTATTCTAAAAAAAAAAATTGATCGCATAGGTCCCACCTCATATACCAAAAGATAGTTATTTTTGACCTTGTCTAATTTTTATCTCACAAATCAACATCTAGATGCTTTGGCATGTTTTTAGAAGAGAATTTTTATCACTTTTACATAAAAATTGTCATATTGAAATGCCTCTACCTATTCTATGGATGTAATCCCAAAATTTGTGTTGGAAACTCTTGAAAACTAATTCCTTTTTCAATAGAAATATCATCCATTAATTTTTTTACGTCATCCCAAGAGTTCTTGTTTTTCAATTTTTCTAGTAAGGGTTTACTTTCATGTTGAATTTTTGTGGCAAATTCTTGTTCATCACTACCCTTTCTTTAATCACCTCACATGGGTCATACAACCAAAGTGAGATTCAACATCAAACTTAAAAATTGAAAATTTTCATTTTCCATAATGAATGCTTTTCTCTAATTTGAACCCTCCACATGAAAACGATGAGGAAGGAAATATGATCTTATTTTGCTGAGTAACAAAATATAGTTTATCTGTGCTTTCCATCTACCGTATATATTCCAAGGAAAAACCCTCTTTGTCACATGTATTGGAAATTTGTAAGGTTGTACTCTAATCCATAAAACCTTAGCACAATATATTCCTCCATGAAGTACCAGTCAACCAACTGTATTTCTAATCCCAGTTGAATGCAATCTCTACAAGTCATAGGAAATCTAGGCATTGTACTTTTTGAAATTGCTTGATAAATTGGAGTCCAAAAGTAGTCCACAAATTGATTGTAGTCCCTTTGATTATCAAACATCCTTATCTTGGGGGTCCACTTAGTTAATGGAAGCAACACTTTTGGTTGGCCCTCAACATCATTGTAGGCTTGAATTATAAGCTTGTTTCTCGCAAACCATTCAGCAAATTGCCATAGAAATAAATAACACAAGTAGGTAGTGAACCTAAAGGTATTAGTGTTAGAACCTTCTTTGATTGTTAAGAATTGTTTATGCATATATTCTACAATGTGCTCAACAAATTTATATGCACAAGGTGGAGTAACGAAATGGATATTGTATACCATTTCAAGGAGGGTTACATCCACTTGCTCATCACTATTGAATCCAAGGAAAAATGCTAGCATAGAAATGGTATCCCTAACCCACAGTTTAAACTTCACAATTGTATAAGGAGGCTTCCCTTTTGGTATCATTCCATCAAGTGTTATTTTTCATAAAAATCATCTTTGGCATTTTGAGTGGTGGCATGATAATCATTAGCAATTGTTTATAGGTTTATGTTGATGGTTCCTAATTCTTTACTTTCAAACCCCAACACACGACCAAGATTTTCCTCTATAATGGACAACATTTCTTCTCCAGTGTCATTTACAACAATTGTTTTTTTCCCATCATGATTCCGGAACAAAGCATGAAAAATTCAAGGTAAGATAAAAAATTTGGAGCATCATGCATCGCAATCCATCTCCCATGTTATCTATCCACCATTTACCTAATGGATTTGAACACTTATTTTCCTTATTCTCATACAAGTATCTAAGTTGTGAGGTTCTTGTGCCAATTACAAGATCATAAATATCATGATATTCATCAGTAAAACCAAGGGTTTTAAGCAGTTTGGTGTATGGGATTAGGGTTGTATTTTGGGCTTTTGTGGAAGTAGAGTTAGACATGCTTGGAATTTTGGATTCTGAAACCCTCAACCCTAATTTTTAAACCCTTATATTGAAATATTTCAAAGCAAAGGATTATATAGTGCTACTTATAAAAATATTTAAATAATCAAATGTAGGATGACACTTACTCAAAAAATGAATATTTTGAGTCTTACACCTATGAAGCTATTCAAATTTCCGCCTTGAGTTACATTATGCCTTCCGTAATGCAATGGATGTTAAATATCTCCTCGCAAGAAGTATCACATTATTATAAATGATTACAT